>JAWQFJ010021674.1:52500-70000 GCA_034096865.1 Theodoxus fluviatilis
TGAGGAGGTGGGGGTGAGGGGGTGGGGGTGTGGGGGTGGGGATGAGGAGGTGGGGGTGAGGGGTGGGGGGTGAAGGGGTGGGGGTGAGAGGGTGGGGATGAAGGGGAAAAGGAGAGAGGGGCTGAATAGGGCGATGGGAAAGGTTGAGAGCATGGAAATAATAAATGTATTGGTAAGTTATCAATTTCAATCGAGGGACAAATGAAAAAAATAATATATGTTGTTCGGTAAGTGTGTGCCAAATTTTCTGCAGAGCAAACTTCTTTTAGATTAGAAATGCAGCATGCATTAAGTGTGTGTGTGTGTGTGTGTGTGTGTGTGTGTGTGTGCGCGCGCGTGCTCATGTGTATGTGTGTGTGTGATGATACAATGGCTACACACCAGGATACGCAGATGGTCCTTTTCGGAGCCTAGGGTTTACTCTAGCAATGCTGTGGCGTTTATTTGCTACTAAACAGCCACAGTATGTAGTTGGTAAAATCTGCCCATGACAAGATTGCAGATGCTATTGCTATCCATTGAGGACAAAGACTATGCAAATAACTATTGAGTCCACCCCCCACACTCCTCCACATCGTGACAACTTGTCTTGTGGAGGGCGCTGCATCGAGACTGGGCCCGATAATTATTTGCCCATCGAAGCTCTGTGGCTCCTGGCAGCTGGATATCGCAGGTCCTCAATGAGTATAAACTCCGTGGGCAGGGCAGTGTACAGAGGTTGAAAATGACAGCGGCAGATCCCGGTGGATACCCGGGGATCCCAGCAATTGATTTGGCCATTGAACACGTATATACAGCCTGGAGAGAAGAGACAGATGATAAAGTATTTCATTTCGCTGACGCAGGAGCGGGTGGAATTTTGATGGAGTTTGGACTCGAGTTCGATGGTCATGACGCTCCCGTTTCTGTGCTTCACGGCGAGCAGGTGCGATGTTCGAAGCCCACGAATTTCAATATTGCCACATTTGACAGTGCGCTGGACTTGCCTTCCCTCTTCCCACTTGCCTATGAAAAGGTATCTTTCAAAACAGTCGTTGCAAAGCAAGAGCAGTCATGGGCCTCGGATTTCTTGTAATAATTATTTATCACTTTGTTCCAGAATCGAAAGAATGACAATATCAAAGAGAGTTACTGTGAAAGTATTTAGAAAATTACTACAAGATTTGAACTATTGCCCACATCCTCCCCCCCCCCTTCCCTCCCCCCCTCCCCCCCCCCTCCCCCCTCCCACCCTCCCCCCCCCTCCCCCCTCTCTATTTTGAATATTACCACTGACGTATGATAATGTTGAGCTCTGGATATGTTTGCTCTACTGCCTAGGTGGGTGCTTTAAGCATTCTTAGATTGATATTCTCTCTTTCTGATGTCAGCACATACACGTGGATCTAGCATACAACCGAGGCAGCCTAATATCCCCTCATCAGTTGGAATGCGTTGTCCTTTCAGGGCCTGCTCCAGCCTAAGTGACGTCAGTATAGCCACTGCAAAACCTGTTGACGCAGTCATGTGCTAAATATCATTGGATTCTTCCACTCTGCCAGCGAGCCAATCAAAACACTGCAATCTCTGACGTCAAATGGAAGCCATGCGCAGATGTTTACTGACGTAATAGGCTTGTTGGCTTTCTGACCTAAAGTCAGCTGGAGACAGCTTCTCATTTCGCGGGCGTTCTAAAGTTTCTATCGCGTGTCCGGCGAAAGTGCACACGGACTTGACGCTAAACCCAATCGAGGGTTGTGTGGAAAGACAAGGCGATGTAGGAGTGTTGATTTCGTTGGTTCCTTGAAGGGGGTGTCACAAATGGACAACCAGACAAGGTCATGACGACCTCGAAGTCTCAATAAAATATTTCGTCACACGTTGAGAAAATAAACAGTTGTCAGGAGAAAAATTGAAAACGGTCGTGAAAGGGAAGTAGGGACAATGCCTGTGTGAAGCATAGACCAATTTGCTCACAAAAGCCATTATTTACGTATGACAAGGCGGTATCTAGTACTTAAGAAGCCAGTACAGGGGAAAGGAAATAGGGCGTGTGGGAGTATATGGAACTTCCAGTCATCGGAATAGATTAACCTTGTCTCAATGCTTGAAATTGGAACATTACAAGTATTCATGTCTTTTATTCCGCTTAAAGCGGCATAAAATGCAGCATTCTTTCATCAACTACAAATACACTGTGCCTTAATATGACGTTATGTGTGCGAGTGAAACATGCAATTGAGATAAGTCTGTTATAGCAACAGCAACAACAATAACAACAAAGACAGACGTAAACAACTGTAGTACCTTTTTAAAGACGTTGTGCTTGTTGAAACAAATGCAGAAGTTGCAAGTTACTTGTAGAAAGGGCACCAAAGGTATGAGGACCTCCAGGACCTCCACTCATTATTCTGAAAAGGAAATACAGGCACAGAGCAGGCCGTGCCATGCCAACAGGGACAGAGGGCAATCCAGGCACGAGAAGCCTGAGACCGTCAAGTGCAAAAGCTCAAGAGAGGGAAGCCTGAAAAGTGACCTCGGCCGTTCCCAGCGTCACACAAGGCTGCAGGTGTCCTTCTGCCTGCAGTCAAATGGAATCCTTCACACGGCCCACGCGGTCGCTGGGCTTAGCCAATCGCTGGCGCGGAACTAGTCTATTTTTAGCGCAGACTTCACTGCCTCACACTGGTGTCGCAAATACGGCACTGCCTGGAACCAGCGCGCGCTTCATTCTTGTCTCTTTGACTCCATCACGCGTTTTCGCTTTGGTTCTAGCCTATCGCACATGGAGAATGGAGTGTTTGTTTCCAAGGAGGAGGGAGGGAGAGAGAGAGAGAGAGAGAGAGAGAGAGAGAGAGAGAGAGAGAGAGAGAGAGAGAGTCAGACAGACAGACAGACAGACAGAGACAGACAGAGACAGACAGAGACAGACAGACGGAGAGATTCTTAGTCTACATGAGGATCACCAAATTCTTACATTCAAATTGCATTGCAATTAGTCCAGATGAATCCTTCATGTTAATACCCTTTAGATACGATTATGATTCACTTCCTGCATATGTCGAAGCTTCGATTCGTGTTTAGTGGGGTCATTACTCGATAAGAAGCAGGTGCGTTTCGGTGACTTGCTGGTGTGTCATGTTGAACCCTCTCTATGCTTACAACATTCATCATCAGCTTGCTCCTGCATTGTCTTGTTTTCATTCGTTCCTGACAGCAAAAGGCACAGACAGCAAGACATTGGAAAGTCTTCAGTAGTACACGAACCAGAAGATATCGAAAGATAGACGGTAAGAACGTATAAAAAGGTATCCCAATAATTCGGGCTGTCTTCACATTCAGCGAAAATGCAACCCAATCTCGCAATAATCATCGTTACGGGTCTATGAGCCTTTGTAGGCTATGTTTGACCTCTGATCACGAAAATCACTAGAGCTGGTTGAAGCAAGAGATAGTTTAGTCGAACTACGATTTTCCAAGTCGTTTGCCTATTACGAACCGCTGTAGGGAGACGCAGTAGGTCTTTTTCTTGTCCCTCAGTGTACAGAGGTGAACTGCATCATACGTCCTTGTTTTGGAATGGAGTGGTCTTATCAAAAAAGAGAGATATGTCCAACATCACAAGAACTGTTGAATACACTACTTGTTAAAACAACACAATTTACAAACTTGCAACCACTCTTTCGACGTGTTAACACATAGACAGATGAATCATATTCGGATTAGAAGGGCGTATCATAGGATAAAAAACGAGACAGAAGTCACCGTACGCGTTTAAGTGTGTTTTTAAGGCGAGACTTCCGGTAAGGTTGATGGGAATAAAACGATCCTACCGTCATGGCCTCGTGAAATTCAACACGACGAAAATGAGCCACGCTTCGATAAGTTTATCGAGATTATTGGTTGAACCTTTGTCGCACTTGATTACTGAAACAATTTGATCCGGTTGACAGGTCTCGTTTCAAATGGACGATTAATAATGGAATAAATCCTTCAAAAGTATTAGCGTGCTTCCATCAATGAAGAATCCGACCTAACACCACGCGGTGTAACATCACACTTTTCACGCTACCAATGTAACTGATTTATAATGACAGAAAAAACACAAATGGGCTCGAACTGCGTCTCAAATGACTCCAGTCTATGGAAGGGAGGTCAATAGAAAACACTTATCTATTCCTTCACAGCAGTTACATTTTACTATTTGACACCTATCACCTCTGCTACCCCCTCAACGGGAAGTGGATTGCCTGTCAATAAATCGCCGTCCCTGAAAGTTCGACCGACTGTGACTGCAGTTGATAGGTGTAATGAGTGTTTTTTTTATTTCCCTCGAGTGATCTAATTACGTACAGCCATTTTTTCTTCGCGCTTTGGAAATCCCTTAAGCTTCGATGACGTTAGCACCGTTTTCGGAGTTAAACACCCTGGCTGGAGCCTTATGATTGTGGCTGTCTCCTCTCCAGCGTCACCTTTCAAACACGGCTTGTTTGGGTGACCGGCTGACACACACACACACAGACGGTTTGAGGGGATGAAGGACGTGTGGAACGGGGCAGGGTGAAGTGGTGATTGACATGAAGGCAGTTGGAGGAGAAGGGGACATAGGGTGCCAGTGAATATTTCGGTCGGGACTTGAGGCTGGAAAAGATGTGTTGAGGGTATATAAGGGTGGCAGAAGAGAAATGAGTAGAGTGGGTGTGAGGGCGATGGGGATGGGGTTATGGGTGTCTCCTAATGCGTAGATGGTTCTATAGTGGTGCGTGCCTGGGTGGGATGTAGGAGCGTTCGGAGAGTGGTATATTAAATAGGACATGTGCCTGCAAGGGTGTCAAGAGAACTTTTGGAGGAAAAATGGAGAGGAGGTAAGGGAAGTGGAGGGTAAGGAGGGGGTCGGGGGTTGGGGGCATGTTGGTGGATCAGCTCTGAAAGAGGGTAACAGTGGGTGCAGCTGTACGGAGGTTTGACTTCCAGATGGCACATATTGACAGAGCCTCGTGTCAGCTTGCGACCGCTGGGGCCACTGTCTGGTGTTTATCTTTCCATGATCGGAACGAAGGCAGAGCTCCTGCCCTCAGTAAGCAGTGCCTAGCTCTGGCCACTGCCCATTGACCACTGTACAGTGGTCATAGAAAAAGCGCACTGTGGGGAGGCACCCGGACCATGGCGCTCTGACCACATGCCGAGAGAAACCAAACGCTCGGATCCATTATACCTCGTCGTCGTTGCTGAAACACTACATTGACCATGGTAAGGTCTATTTGACTGTGGGTCGAGAGATGGTAAAAGTGCTTGGTTTGTAGGTCCTGTATACTTGGGTCTCCTCTTCACCTCCCTGCTTCATTCATTAACCTCCCCCTTAACCCTGCACAGTTCCCCTCCATCCGCTTTGTAAATCACACGGTTGTTGAAATGTATACGAGCGTAGCTAGGTCTGCGAGGAGAAACGGAGATCACAAGACATTTGTTCTGTGCTTTTCAGTGCACACTTTCTTACACTCGGAAGAAGCGTTGTTGTAATATATTTTCTTTTTGTAGTTCTTCTGCATTCAGGGAGAAATTTAGTGCATCGATAAACGTTTTTCAGCCGAGACGCGACCGGAAATAACTGTCAGCTTGCAGTGAGAAGTTGCTGGTAAAAGATTATATTACAGTGCTTTAAATTTTTTACAGCTTTCTTGATCTCTTTCTCAGCTGCTCAGTTAATCATTATTTTCGTCGTGCTTTGTTTTCGCCAGTTCCTTTTTCAGTTTCGTCGTCTAGTCTCTCCGTTTTGTCCGCTTAATGCAAGGTCGGGAGAGCTATAAAATATGTTGACTTTCAACAACAAAATCCTCGCTGGTCGGAACTACATTAAAAAACCGGTGGATGATTTCTAACCACAAACATTTGTGATCTCTCAGTTTCCAGCTTGACTGTGTTGCTGAACCTATTACACTAGCAGATTTTTAAAAAAGTATAGATTGCTGTAGACATTGTACATACATGGTTTGCCACCAACTGTGTCCCATGCAGCATGGTGACACGAATAGATGTCGAAAACAACAAAGCATAATTTGTAAGTACAAGTAAGTTGAAGACCAAAACTAAAGTGAACGTGGATGTAGCGATTCCTCGTAACCGTCTGGCCCGAAGAAGGGATAAATATTAATGCAGCGGCATTGGTCACCGTTATGGTGCACCGTAGACAGTTTTCATACAAAGCCAGAAATCCTGCGCGGAACAAATAGAAAAAAAAGTGTCGGGCCTTAGGGGGAACCAAACCCGAAACCTCCAGGTGAACGTCCGACTGCTTTAACCGCTGAGCAACTGAGGTCCTTGACAAGATGGGTCTATAGGGCCTTTTCATAGACGTCACAAATGTTCAACGACGTATTTTCGGCCAAAATGCCCAGTTATTCCGGATCCCGATGCACCTATGGGTGGAGGGTAAGAAAAGATGAGGTTCGCAAGAATAAGCGGAGAAAGCGAGACTAGTCTTGCTCTTAGTCTAACCAGCTGTAGCGATTTCTGTGGTCAATGGCCATACATAGCCTTCAGACACTTACATGCCGTAAACTTCATTCGTTCATTCATTCGTCCGTTCGTTCGTTCATTCATTCATTCATTCATACTGGATCCCGAAGAACGTCTGCTTGTCTTTTGCAACGGTCATAGATCATTCCCACGCCATCCAGTCTGAGAGTCATGTCGGAGAGTTTCTGATATAGAAAGAGAGAGTCATTATTGGTTGTATGTTTACTGTTCCGTATATTCAATATCTTCAGAATCAAGCGACCGTGGTGACGTTTCCGTCGTTAAAGGAAAAGTGCTGTTTGGGGTGTTCTTGGTACAAAATTCCAAGATGTTTTCACGAATACAACAGCCTACTTGAAAATACCGATTGCTGCAAGATAAGTGGTATATTAATTTCCGATCAATTGACACCAAGACGCTTCCGAACTACGTCCCACTTGGAACGTACTACGTCTCACTTGGGACGTACTACGTCTCACTTGGGACATACTACGTCTCACTTGGGACGTACTACGTCTCACTTGGGACGTACTACGTCTCACTTGGGACGTACTACGTCTCACTTGGGACGTACTACATCTCACTTGGGACGTACTACATCTCACTTGGGACGTACTACGTCTCACTTGGGACGTACTACGTCTCACTTGGGACGTACTACATCTCACTTGGGACGTACTACGTCTCACTTGGGACATACTACGTCTCACTTGGGACGCACTACGTCTCACTTGGGACGCACTACGTCTCACTTGGGACATACTACGTCTCACTTGGGACGTCCTACGTCTCACCTGAAACGTACTACATCTCACTTGGAACGTACTACATCTCACTTGGGACGTACTACATCTCACTTGGGACGTGCTACGTCTCACTTGGGACGTACTACATCTCACTTGGGACGCACTACGTCTCACTTGGGACATACTACGTCTCACTTGGGACGTACTACGTCTCACTTAGGACGTACTACATCTCACTTGGGACGCACTACGTCTCACTTGGGACATACTACGTCTCACTTGGGACGTACTACATCTCACTTGGGACGTACTACATCTCACTTGGGACGCACTACGTCTTACTTGGGACGTACTACGTCTCACTTGGGACGAACTACATCTCACTTGGGACGTGCTACGTCTCACTTGGGACGTACTACATCTCACTTGGAACGTACTATGTCTCACTTGGGACGTAGTGAGTCACATTAACAACGTTGTACTTCACACAACCCAAGTAACATGACTTTCTCTCTTAGTTCAGTGCCAAATGCGAGCTCACTAATCGGTTTCAAACATGGATTTTCACTTTTCTGATGAGAGAGAGAGAGAGAGAGAGAGAGAGAGAGAGAGAGAGAGAGAGAGAGAGAGAGTGGGGGGAGGGAGAGAGAGAAAGAGAGAGAGGTAGAGAGAGAGAGAGACAGAGAGAGAGACAGAGAAAGAGACAGAGAGAGACAGAGAGAGACATAGAGAGAGAGACAGAGAGAGACAGAGAGAGACAGAGAGAGAGAGAGAGAAAGAGACAGAGAGAGAGACAGAGAGAGACAGAGAGAGAGAGAGAGAGAGAGAAAGAGAGAGATGCATTTCAAATAAGACGTGCAGTCTGAACTTATTTTCATTGCTCGTTTGGTTCTGAAGAAGAAAAAACAGCAAAAAAACCGTATCACCTTTCCTTTAAAGTGCAATTTTACATGGAGTTCCCAGCCACTCTTCAAAGCGCATCAGGCCTACCTGTTTAGTTTTCATATAACGCTTTAGTCCAATGGTAAGAGCGCTTGCCCTCAGTTTCTTTGCAGCAAGGCACTGCGGCGTTGGGAGTCGCGCCCATCCTTGCGTTGCATCCTCGGACATTCTCGAGCTGCCTCTCCACAACCAGGAGTAAGAGCGGGTATTTGTGAGGGCAGCAAAGTCAAGTCTCGATTTCCTGGGTTATTTGCCGGTCACCAATCGCTGAGGGAGACGTGGTAGGTTATTTCTTTCCTCCATCCTACAGGGGGTGAGACCGATCAACTGGCCCAGCGATTGGGGTGCAGAGGAGCAATACAAAGCTCCAGCTGAGGGTGATAAATCACTGCCAAACCAAAGCCTTGCCTCTTACCAGTTAGTAGGTTTTGCCTGAGGTCATTCGGTAAACCTGAAACGTCCACTATTCGTCATCTCCGGGAATTCATAGAATACTGAAGGATTTTCAGTTGTAAGACCATCATTTTTACGCAAAGACATTATCTTCACTAGATATAACAAGACAAATTAATTCCCAGAAAGAAAAACAATTCTTCAACGAACGTTCTGTTTCTAAATGGGTATCCGGGTACACAAATAAAACTGTCACATTATCTTGGAAATGTTTCAAGTAACACTGCTTTACCTTTCGTGATTTCTTGTGACGCTTTTAGCACTAAATAATCGATGCAAGAAATGAAAAGGTCTCCTTTGAAAATTCTGTGACGCACGGTGTCTTTAAGGAATTTGATGGATACGGGCATTTAGGTCCTGTTATCACGACATCATGCATCTCGGCTGCATTGAATAACACGCACAACATGAAAGAGACCACAGCTAATATTTTCTCTGTTTTACAGAACTCTCAGAGACAAGTTATACGATTGTTTATCTCCTTAGCAGAAAAACAAACTATCAACGTCAGAAGTAATCCCGGTAATTGTTACCCCTAATTCTAACTCCGGTTTCTTGGCCCATTATTTTCACGGCTTCATTCAGGTTTTCCATCGCCCAAACATGGCGACCGGAAGCGTCGTTTACACTGTGTCTGGCACCGGCAGGTACCCATACACAGCACTTCCCTTGCGTCATATCCGGTCCTTCCGTAGGACCACCAGAAAAGTCGTGTCACGTGAGGTTAACCTGCAGACTTGAAGGCTCAATACCATGAGAAGGTTGTCTCACCGACAGATTCCGGCGGTTACCTTTGAGAGCACACGTGGCGAAGAGCGATGACAAGTTCTATGGTTAACTGAAAGAAGGTTTCCTCGCCCAAAGCTTGAAAGGACATGGTGAAATGTCATGATATGAATAGTCTCTGACACTGAAGGAGCTCCAGGGAAGCGGCCCACTTATTGTGCATGAAAAGGTCTCGCTACAAAAATACTGAACATATTCCGAATTCAGTCATCGCTCACCAATTTTTCCCGTGACAGTTTCACCCTTGGGCATTGCTGGCTTTTCTTCATACAATGTGTTGGCGGTGACCTGTGTCCAACAAAAGAAGAAGAAGAAAAGAAATAGAACTGAAACACGATAAAAGATTAACAGAAGTCAGCAGGAACTTGATCGAAGCAGCTGGGGAGTCGACACCGACGGCCGGATTGTTCGCAAGTGTGTTCGTGGAATCCTCGGGATTGGGCCCTGAGTTTGTAGTGTTGAGAATAAATGGAAAACCACACGATGATATCGTGAATGAAGTCGGGAATGTAGCACTGCATATCAAATTTTGTGACGGAATTTAGAACATACTCAGTCACATATACATGTGAATGTATGATCAGGGATTTGTAAAAAATCGCATCTCACGTCAGATTCACCCAGCATTGTACTTCATTCTGTGATCTCGTTTTTCCATTAGTGTGGAATGCAGATTCTTACAGAGTGCTTCTCGATGTTAGTAATTTCGGACACGAGTGACATCGTACCAAGTCTCCACCTAAACTCTCAGACTGTGCTTGGACTGTGCGTTGTGGGATAATCCAGTGGACAATACAGAATGCTTGTCACTTGACCCGGATTGACTTCTTCGGTTCGCGATAGAAGGGACGGCAGTGTTTGTCAAAAGGATAGCCTCCGTAAGCTACACTGTGTGTGAGACCACTTCTAAATCCGCCGTAGCGAAAACCTCCGACGTGTCCTCGTACCAAAAGGGGACTGAGTGAAATAAAATTACGGGGAGAAAAGGGCTCTCAGAATATTGAGGTGACCGCTTGTGCTAAGAGCAGAGTAGTGTAGAGCAGAATAGAGTACGGACTCATTCTTGCAGCTACTGAATAAATGGACGACATGGGAACCGACTGACTCCATGTCTCTCTGTGCCTCTGCCGCCCAACACTTGGGAGGCAGGGGAAAAGTTCTCAAAACCTGCACCATAGCCCCTGCAACGTCAATGCTGGTGCCGCTTCACATAATTATAACTTTCATCATGCACTACCAGGTAATTACGTCTTCTCACATCGACACCTTGGGTAGACAGGAGAACCATTTGCGAGTGTGTGTGAGCTGTAATGAACCTTGTGCGTCGTAAACAGGTATGCCTACAGGTTGATGTCGTAGATGAGATGATATAGATTCTGTATCGTGTGGAAGATCCGTGTTTTCTTTGCACGGAGACTTTGATTCTGTCGTTTGTTCAAGGTCCTCGAAGCCGAACGGTTGCTATTACCTTGACCTCACTTCATGGGAGCAGTATATGTTTGGTATCTGTCATGCAACAGAAACTTTAATTATTTTCATTTCGTGGACTTTTTGAAGCGGCTCTTTATCGGATGTATTGATTTGTGTGAGTCGTTTATTTGAAAAACTCTTTTTTACAAAAACAAACCCCAAAACTGGTCTCTCCCCGTGGGAAATTGCGAGCAGCGCTCTGACTATGCAACATGCTAGCTCAAATAACAGTAATTACAACTCGATTGGACTGAACCGGAGACACCATGGCTTGCTCAGAGCAAGGCACAATACCCCTGGCATTATCTGTACAATACTCGCTAAAGGAGCGGACTGGTTAGTTAGGCTGAAATGGTCGAAGTCGGAAACATCGACATACCGATGATAGCGCTCAGCTCAGACCGCACCCGCCACTCCGCCTGACTGACTTGGCACGCCCGGGAAGTTATGCTAAGATCCGGTCGCGTTAATGTATCTGCGTTTTGTGACAAACGTCTTGCTCGGCGGTACTGTACTCCATGCACCTTAACGGTCCGCGTGATTCGGGTGTAATCTTAAGCTAAACAACGTTCCGAATGTTTCCGACTTCGACCATTTCAGCAGCGCCAATAAACGTCGTGCGAAGTCAGTCAGGCGGAGTGGCGGGTGCGGTCTGAGCTGAGCGCTATCATCGGTATGTCACGGGGACAGAGTACCTGAGGTATTCTGTACAGTGTCGCCGAATGTTGGTGACAACGACCATTTCAGCGTAAGTTAGGGGAGCAGCAATTTGATGTGGAACACCACGTGGCCACTTCGGCTCCAGTCACGGATCTTTTTACGTTGGAGCTGCAGTGTACAGTCTGGGTAGTGCTGTGGCAGCTCTGAGCAAGGTTCCTCCGTAGCTCTGTCTCCAGCAGCCCGCCTCAGGAAGCTCTGATAGCATCGGGCTTTGTAGGATCTACAGGATTTGTCATGGAACAGGATTTCGGGGTATGTTCTTGGTCAGCCGATTGGGACTGGTGTATGTGTGTGCGCGAGCGCGTGCGCGCGTGTTTGTGTGTGTGTTACGGGAAAAAAACCGGCGGAGGAGGGGAGGAGAGTGGTGTTGTTCCATCCGCAATCCTCTCGCTGGTGGATCCCGTCCCTTGCGGGACGCTCAGGCTTTCCCAAGCAAGACAACAGCTTCAATGATGCTTCGGTATAACCCCTTTTAACACTGCTGGAGAATTCTTGGCCCCAGACGCTAATCACTCTATGTCCTTGTCCTTCCTCCCTCTAACGCTCCGACCTTCGGCCGCAGGGGCCAGAGGTCAGGGGAGAGGGGGCAGCTATGAGAGAGAGGAGTGTGGGAAGAGAGAGAGACCGAATGCTGAGCGGCATTCACGTTATATACCCTCGACCGGGATGCGCGATGAATGCTTTGGACAATGCCGAGGCATCTCCTGAGAACAAAGGTACAGACTATCTTAGAAGGTACCTTGACTGCTTCACTAGTCAGGTACTATTTCGGGGGAAGTGATTCATGCTGGTTGCTCTGAGATATGCAGGGTGGGGGTTAAAACAAAGGAGGGTGGGAACTTTCTGGCAAGTTCCTTGACTGTGAACATAGACTGCACAACAGATACAATTCGACGGCTGCATTTGGAAGAAAGCACAGCTAACGCATTCTGAATGTTGTGAGATACAGGTGGATAGATAATTGTTTCTTGTAGGACACAGTATTTCTTAGTGCAAGAGTGAGAGTGACTGTAACACGGGAATAAGTTGACAAGTGAGTCTGCTTGAATGTCGTGACGTCTTTTTCCGCAGCTTACGAGGGTGCATTAGTATGCTTTGTTTCTCCTGCTTTTGTCTGTTACAAACTAGCATAGCACTCCCATACATGCGTCTTATTTCATGGGCCCAACTTTTTTTCAGACTCGATCACCTACAAAGCGAAAACTACGTCACTATGCGAGACTGGCGATCATATCTATCCGACTGTGTAAAATCAGTCATGAGAGGTACGTACACATTGTATCTACTGAGGTAAACCCGTTTCCCACATTATTAATTTTTAGAAAATGGAGAAACAGAAGATAGACGAACACAAAAACGAGGGGTAGACGCAGAGAGAGAAACAGGGGCAGAAAGAGAAGGGAGAGGAGTAGGAGCAGGAAGAGGAGCAAAAAGAGTAGAAGAAGGAACAGAAGGAAGAGGACGGAACGAGAGTAGTGGGAGCAGGAGGGGCAGAAGAAGGTGTAAGAAAAAGAGTAGGATCAGGAGCAGAGTAGGGGCAGAAGAAAGAACAGGAACAAGAGCAGGACCGGTGGTGATGTGCAAGCACAAACTGGTTGTAACTGTTGCCGACAAAACATCAACGTCCATTATGTCTGCTTTGTCTCATTCCTCAGAACCCCCCCCCCCCCCCTCCCGCCCCCCCCCCCCCCCCCCAAAAACAAAAAAAAACCAGTCTCCCGTATATGTCAATTGTCAATTTCACATTTTTATTTCCCGAAAAATGAAGCATGTTCACGGACAACCTTGTTACGCCTTAATATGCTAGGTATGATCAGATCCATAATTATGTACCCACAGCAGGGTATATGATATAATTCAAAGTGTTTCTCTATGTGCAATTCGATGCAAAGTTCCATTTTCCTTTCTCTTTCAGTATTGAGGCGGCTGCCAGCGAGTTTCGATCCGCAGTGCAAGTGTCCAAGGACTACAGCACCGTCATTGCCCGCGCTGGCATCATCTTTGACCCTGCCTCCTACAGCGCCAACAAAGAGGTGAGTCTGGATGGAGTTATGGAAGGATTCGAGGGTCATGCACGATATGTCCTTGAGGTCACCCGAACAACACCGACGATGGATGGAAAACTAACATGTGATCGTGAATGAGAAAACGAAGTCCAAGATTCCAGGCGAAATACACGATCGTTCATAAATGTTTAAAATGGGTCATTTTTACGTAGTTCAGCATATAACTTTAATTGTTCAAAAAGGAGAACATGTTCTTTTACCTACAGTTACGTTAATTCCGGAAAGGCGAGAAGGAGGGGGAGTTTTATGGATTTATGGTTTTACTTGACCTTCATCAAAATGTAGGGTTTGGCACACCATACGTCATTTACAGCAAATGGTACATGACTGCCGTGTTATTGCAGTCTTTTTTAATACCACGGATTCATAGTGTTGTTTTGTAACCTCATCATGCCATTTGCGCGACTTTAGGCTCGTGTAGAGCTAGTTGTGTTTGATCTTGTGCACTTATCGTATTATGATGTTTCATTTTCTCGGTGATCAGGCAGTCTCGATTTATTCGTTGATATGCAAGCAAATTTAGCTCATTTAACCTACTAGGCATGTTGTGTTGTGCCAAGTACCACAGGGTTATGGAGTAAAGGTATCTAAGGAGTTTCGGTGTGCATGCGTGCGTGCGCGCGTGTCTGATTGTGTGTGTTTGCGCGCGCGCGTGTATGTGTTGGTGTGTGTGTGTGTGTGTGTGTGTGTGTGTGTGCGTGTGTGTGTGTGTGTGTGTGTGTGTGTGTGTGTGTGTGTGTGTGTGTGTGTGTGACTGTGTGTGTGTATGTGCTTGCTCGCGTGCGGTGTGTGTGAATCTGTGTGTGTGTGTGTGTGTGTGTGTGTGTGTGTGTGTGTGTGTGTGTGGTTGCGTGCATGTGCATGCGTGGAGTATGACTCTGTGTGTGCGCGGTTGTGCGTGCATGTGCGTGTGTGTGTGTGTGTGCTCGTGTGTATGTATGTGTGTTTGGATGTATGCGTACGATCGTGCGTTTGCTGTGTGTGAAAAATCTTAGTAGATGCATATTCGTTACTGAGTCAAGGTAGGTAACTCTTTGATGTTTGCCTCCAAGTGAGTTCTCACGTGTGTTTCTCCTTTGATAAGCGTTTCATGAGCAAAGGGAGACAATCCATGTTGGGTTGCTTCTCCTGTCGTCTGAGAATAAAAGTGAGAGCGTGCGTTTGTGCTTGAGAGTGTACAAGATTATAATAAGTACTTGTGCGTGTGAGCAAACGTGTGAAAGAGCGTGCATCCGAGAGCACGCATACATGTGCGTGAGCGCTTGCGTGTTCAGTTTGCACAATGTACAAATCCATAAAATGATGGCAGGCATGCTGTGGTTTTAGCGATGGCGACATAATCATTATGTTATTATTTTGTAGGTAGAAGCTGCAGTTGTTCTTTACCTCTGCGGTTCTTTGTAAAACTGCAGTAAACTCACAGTCCATGCGTAATGTTTGCAGGACAGAGTTCCGGCGGAGGCGAGACGGCTCCTGCAAATGGCGGCATCCGCCAGGTCTGAGGAGGACATTCGATACGTGAGTCTATCGATCATGTCTTGCTCTGAAGTCAGCTGGCATACCCGTACATGAACTCGGGCAAGGAGGCTGACTTCATAGTGTGCATGCCTTTAGAGTAGATTCAGTTTGGAACTGCGTCCGAAAAACAAAATCTATTCTGTTTCGAAGGGTGTGATCTCATAAATCGAGTCTATGGGCTTGTTCAGGAGGCGCAGCGCTGCAAAGCACAGCGCTGCACGTGTTTCACTCCTGAACAGCAATTTTGGGGCGTGATTCACTCAGCGCTGTGCATCACAGAAGAGCACGCATCCGAGGTGATTCACGCGATTTTCAAAATGGCGTCTTCGATTCCGCACTGGCCGTCAATGCGTAAAATAACCCTCAGAAACATTATATTGGGGCTGGAACAGGCTCTATTTGCCCCAAGCGCTCTGTATGCGCGAGTAATGGCAAGTAAGGATGACAAAGTAATTGACTTTATTCATGCAGAATACATTTAAACGTGCATAAACGATGTATGTGGCAAAGAAAACACTTTCTTAGCGTCTAGCAACACAACATGCGGCGCAGAAGATTTACCTCCCTTTTACAAGTGAAAACGCTGCACTAAATCTGCCGTGCGTTCAAGACGACCTACCGGTAGCCGACCGGTAGCCGAGCAACCAATGTGCACTCTTGAACGACTCGTTATGACCGAACAGTAGCCAAGATGGCTTCCGCGATGCCTTCTCATCGTCGCGGATTGCGCTTCTCAACCAAATGAGTAAACCAGCAGCTGCAGACTGCTCGTTCCTTGTGGAAGCTGATGAAATACTTTAAGCTGTAGCTGTGCATGAATGCTCGGCATCGCTCGAATAGAAATTTATGTCAAAACGACAGTGCTAACTTGGTGTAAGCAAGAATAGTTCGATGCTCACTTCAAGGGAGGTTACACAACAAACTAAGGGCTAATGTAAGAAATAAGAGTTGCTTCCCTTGAAATTGTTTTGCCATCTGTCGTGGAAATGTTTGCTCACATCTTGCCCGGTAATTATTTCAGAGCAGTTATTCTTTTAAAAAAGAAAAGTACAATATCAGCCTAACTTCTTGTAACGTCTCGCATAGGCTGGGTAATAATCACAGGTCGAAATGCGTGCCACAGCGCATATTTGTGATGACGACTTTCTTCCTTTCCCCGAAGGCAGCCATTTTGGTTATACATGCGCAACAGCGTTCCGGCGCGGTACGTACCGGTTGATACCGGTAGCCGTACCAAGTCGTTCAAGAGACGAACGGTATCAACCGGTACGTACCGGTAGGCCTCTTGAACAGGCCCCTGTAGGCGTTCACGAGAGGCGAAGAGCGCTCAATTGCCAACATGAAGCGCTCATGCAGCGCTTCGTACTCCTGAACAAGCCTTACATGTCCACGTCGCACGAGTCATGCTCCATCTTGGAGGTCCTTTGGAATACGTCCTTGAGTCTTCCTTCGTGCATGGTTCTGCCATCTTAGGTATTATTTTCCTCAGAGATCGTATTCATTACCCATTCATGCAATGCATGTGTGCAAAAAGGACAGATGCAGGCTAGTACAGACACCAGTGCCTCGATGTAGAAAGGTCGAGTGCCGGGAAGCCTGTCCATTGGCGAAAGAGAGGGAATTGTAGAGGACAGGCGCAGACACGTTGGACAGGAGAGCCAGAAAAAGACAGAGATTTGCATCTGACCAGCTGCGCGCTGCCCAAGGCGATCGCTCTGGGGCGCTGTGGTTCACTTTCCCTGACCTCTCATGCAGAGTGAGCCAGAGCCGACGATTAGACTCCGTGACTGTTTAGAGGTGCAGTAAAACGGATGACTTCAGTTAATGATTATTCTCACATTGATTAATTTCATAATTTAGCTGAACGAAGAAGCAGGCTTTTCGATATAACACTTGACCCACTGTTGCTTGCCAACAATTTTGACACATGGGAATTTAGACCAAAAGTTTTCCCCATGGAGAGCAAAGGCAAGCTCCTAGCTTTGCGACTGACAGGGAGTACTTTGCGACTGTCAGGGAGTACTTTGCGACTGACAGGGAGTACTTTGCGACTGACAGGGAGTACTTTGCGACTGACAGGGAGTACTTTGCGACTGACAGGGAGTACTTTGCGACTGACAGGGAGTACTTTGCGACTGACAGGGAGTACTTTGCGACTGGCAGGGAGTACTTTGCGACTGGCAGGGAGTACTTTGCGACTGCAGGGTACTTGCGACTGACGGAGTACTTTGCGACTGACAGGGAGTACTTTGCGACTGACAGGGAGTACTTTGCGACTGACAGGGAGTACTTTGCGACTGACAG
>JAWQFJ010021674.1:72500-77500 GCA_034096865.1 Theodoxus fluviatilis
CAGACGTGAACTAGGGGGCGGAACCACGGAAAAATCTTTGTACAGCTAGTGCACGTCTCACCCATAATGCATGTATGTCTTCCGTTAATGCACAGAACTCTTCGCAGGTCTTCTTGGAATCATATGAAGTTGTTCTTTTACTTTCCCCCTCATCTTCTACACGAGATACCATCGACAAAGTTATTTCAATATACATTTCACTTACGTAAACAATGAATACTTTTAAACGTCGTTTTCGTTTTCCATGAAGCACTATGGAATCAACATTCTTGGTCTTATTCTGTCAATAAGACCGACTGGTAACTTAAAAACGTTTCAAAGAGTTCTTCTAGAAAAAATATTGACTGCAGACAAAGCCTGCATAATCACCTCTTTAGGTGTGTTGTGTCAAACACCGCATAGATACAGATGAGGGTTTATGAGATCAAACAGTAGATAGCACCAACAAATCAGCCAACGCTCCAAGCTGAAATGCTCCGTGAATAGGTTGCATTCAAAGTTTAGTGGCCTAAGAACATACTTCCCCTTGTGAGCCGAAAAATGTACACTCACACAGAGAAATACGACGCAGATGTTATGTCGTGAAACCTTCGTCTTCAAAGCAAAGCCGCGGTTTCAAATGACTGTGCCATATTTCTCTCTGTTTTCTTTTGCTTTCATCGTTCTTGGCGTGAGTGCGAGAGTTGTCAAATTAATTTTTCCCCTCCGGAGCGGCCGAGCTAGAGAAATAACACCATATTAAGGTAACAGAATCAAAGGTTCTTTACAGTTTGCCGAGTTCATTCTGAAGATCTAAACAGTTTATTGGGTCATGTTCCTCTTGCCGCTGCACTCTCTGTGTGCAGTGCGCACCCTTGTTATTTAAATCTGTATCGAACGCTGTCTAGAGATATGAACCGTTTCTCATGTCGCAAGGACAGAGAGGACATACGATCTAGCGGCCTGGGACAAGCAAGTCAACATCTTTGTCAAGACTGCAACGTTTGTAAATGGCGAATTACAATACGAATACTGTTACATAAAAAAGGAAATCGTTGCATGCACAAACTTAAGGCCGGCGCATGACATTGAGGCAAGTTTGTTTTGATACTTGGTTGTTTTGTAGTTCTGTTTGTTTGTTTATTTGTTTGTCCCGACTTCGTCTCATTGCTTTTATATCTTTTTCATGTCCCATTTGTTTCATGTTATTGCCCTCGTGCCCTTTGATTTCCGAGAGCCTGTGAGGGAACCGCAGAAACAGGCGTAAATAAAGAAAGCACTGGAAAGATCATAAAATGAAGAAAACTAAAGAAAGGCTCTATGCAAATGCCTTAAATATCAACATCGGGTAAAGCTCATGTCTTTAGACTAGCATGGAGTCCACTATGGTGTTTAATCACTCGAGGAAGCTTCAAGCTGGCCGTGACTCCATTCCAACAGGAGCTGGCTGTGATCAACAAGAGTCTGAGAGGAGCCACGGTGTCTGCAGAGACCGAGATAGAGCTGCTGTGCATCTCTGCCAGGGTAGGTAGTCTTCTTTCTTGTACTGTGTACGTCAGGGTACGTTCATATTCGCTGAATGCTACTGTTTCTTTCTGTGCGCCCTGGGATATCGTGCACAGGCTTGTTTATATATATATATATATATATATATATATATATATATATGTACATGTATGTATACATGTGTGTGTGTGTTTCCAGTCGTGCGTGGGTGTGTGTGTATGTACTTACTTGCGTGCATGCGTGCTTGCGTGTGCGCGCGCGTCATGCGCTCATGTTTGCAATTTATAAGGATCTCTCATAGGTCGTGTGTTTGTCCACATAACTGCATTGACGGTTGTATTTATACGATTGTGTCTCTTTCAAATTTACACGCTCTTACTTTCTATATTTGTCTATTGATCATGCAGGTTATGTTGTTTTCATATGCCCGGTTACATATATTCAGCAACTGACGTCAATCGTAGGATCATTAGTGTTCATTACATGTCAAATAAGTAGGGAACTGAATAACACATCAGAATGCCCAGTCAGGCGAAACTGACCACCTCTTGTTTGTTCAGTTGGTCGACATTACATCTCTATCGAATCAACATTGTTTCTCCGCCCCAAATATCTTACCTTAGGTGTCAACAAATACACGAAACAAGCGGTCAACACTGGAAAACGATACAGCTCAACAGGGTTGGGTTCTAGCGTTCCTCTTCACTGACTTCCCAGCAGATGGTCAGCCTCGCCAAATCTCAAGGCACAAAGGCCAAACGCTCCAGAGGTCACACAGGCTAAACCTCTCGCGCCCGTCAGAACACGTCCACAGTGGATAACCCTCAGACATCAGAGAGCCTGGGTGAAATACGATGGGGACGCGGGTGCAATATCATTATCGTCTATTGCGGCAATGCTACATTCCGAAGTGGCGGTCGAGATGATCGGGTGGCTTGTTGGCTGAAGGGCAGGCGTGTCAGCAGTGAGTGGGTGTATTCGGTAATCTGTGCTTGGACCAGGCCTCCATTGCTCCATACATCAGCAGACATTCCACCCAGATTGGAACAAGGCCCCAGTCCGCCCTGATAAGAGTCTAGTCGGCTGACTGGGTGCCACAAGAACAAATGCGTTTGGGCGGCTGTGGTTCTGACTTCATAGGTTCTTTTATCTAGGTGACTTGTTGCGTGGAAACCACAGATGAATTCCTACAATGGTGGTGTCTGAAGGATGAAATCTTTATGGAAGTTTAGATATTCCTGTGAATAAGTGTGTAACACCAGGAACAACTTTAAAAAAGAAGAAAGAAACTGCATGCAGACTTTCTATGACAACGTTGGTGTGTGTTCATTAGGCCACGAGTGAAGAAAGAAAGATTTTACTGAGCTCATTTTTATTCCTTGGGACATGGTTTTTCCAAATATGACCCAAACTTTTGTCTAATTGCGCCTAACATAAGGCGTTTATTACTTCTTGTTGTAGAGTGGCATGCACCATTTCGTTCATCTCCTTCGCCATCTACCACGCCTGTATTCTTTTTTCTTTTCGTTTTTTGACCCCGTCGTCTCTGAATGTGAATATGTTTTACTCTCTTAGGTTTGATTTTTATTTGTTTATCTAGGACTTTGAAGACATATTTATGGCTGGAGGAACGAAAAACATAACCGATCCGGACCATTCAGAATTCATCAGGTAAGTTATGGAAATTTTCTTCTTCGAGAATCGTTTGCCATGGGACTGGGAAAATACAATTTTGGATACTGAAAGAACGAATGAATATGTCATAAAATAGTTAGATATTTCAAACTGAACAAAGCGTTCGTTGAGTAATTGCATGCTTATCGGTGCGTGCGTGCGCGTGTGTTTGTGTATGTTTGTGTGTACGTGCGTGTGTGTATGTGTATGCGTGCGCATGCGTGAGCGCGCGTGTGCGTTTATTCGAGCGCGCGTGAGAGCGAGCGCACGAGCGCGTGAGCGAGCGAGCGAGCGAGCGAGAGAGAGAGAGAGAGAGAGAGAGAGAGAGAGAGAGAGAGAGAGAGAGAGAGAGAGAGAGAGAGAGAGCGTGGATATGCAGGGGAGGAGGTTTGGGGTGGGAGAGGCGGACAGACAGACGGACCGACAGACAGACAGACAGACAGACAGACAGACAGACAGACAGACAGACAGACAGACAGACAGACAGACAGACAGACAAACAGACATGCAGACAGACAGACAGACACACACACACACACACACACACACACACACGCGCGCGCGCACACACAGATAAAGACACACACACACACACACTGGTGCTGGCGGACGGAAGGAAGGACGAACAGAGAGATGAAGAGAGAGAGAGAGAGCGAGCGAGAGAGAGAGAGCGAGAGAGAGAGAGAGAGAGAGAGAGAGAGAGAGAGAGAGAGAGAGAGGAGTGGAAGTACTGAGGGAGGACAAGGACGTGGGGCAACCACAGCACGCAAGGCTTTGCGTTCCACAGACGAGAATGGCAAGCAAGGAAGGCAGTGGAGAGAATCACTCACGGCTGATCAAGCCAAAGGCAACGCGTAACCATTCCATGGCAAATCTATGCAACAACACGGAGCCAATTTAGCGGACGATTACAAGCCGTGCCAGGCCTGTGGAAACCAAGCCTTCCGGTGTGTTGGAGTGAAAGACTTGTAGGCTTGGAGTCACTGCCCTGGCTTTGTTTAGAACGCCGAAGTCAGCTCCAGCAGATTTTAGCTTGGCAGTGGCACCAATCAGGGACACATCCTTGTTCTGGACTCTACACGTCACGATCGAATCCGCAAGGGGCCATGGGAGTTGCAGCCATACGGTATTTAGTTCTGCATTATTGTTGCGTTGGCATCAGGACTGGAAGCTTTCTTGGGGACAGAATCTGCACTGCCTGCCACCGGATATGCATGTGTTACTTGTCGAATGAATCACATTGCACACAGTAAGGAAATATTTAGAATTTCGCAAAATCTACGAATTCCCTTCTAGGGCGCTTTTAATCTATGACGATACCTATTTCCGACACAGATTCGTCTGAAATGTATATTTCTCGTAAGGGAAAGACGAAAAAAGTATTTCTTAGTAAAAATATTGCTTATCCCATCACCTCTCTGTCCCTCCCCTCGATCCTCGCCCCCCCCCCCCCTCTGTGTGTGTGTGTGTGTGTGTGTGTGTGTGTGTGTGTGTGTGTGTGTGTGTGTGTGTGTGTGTGTGTTTTGGAAGCTGTCAATTCCCTTTCTATGTGTATTTGGCCTTGTCGTGTTTACCCGCCTTTTTCTGTGGCGGGAAAATATATCGGTCATTGTGCCATTTTGTTGCCTTCAAGTGCCTTGCTATCCATAAGCCAGATAAATATGTGCTTGCCGTTTGTCTCTAGAGAACTCACTGCCGCTTTTCATGCAGATGAAGAAATCAAGCATCGTAATCGCGTCCGCAATCACGATACCTGTCTAACACAGTGTTGACACAGCCACACATCACGGTAAATGGACGCAATCACTGCATAATCGATGCAGCAGCATTCGACTGCTCAG
>JAWQFJ010021674.1:80000-82500 GCA_034096865.1 Theodoxus fluviatilis
GTAAGGCTCGCTATTCAGACAATCTCTAGATCTTGGATTATAAAATGATCTTTGCCCGATCGACATTTCTCCTCCTCTGCAGACTCGTGTTACAGTACGCGCAGTCCATTGGTCTCTTTATGATTTTGTCTTTTGATCAATGTGACCTCAGCACTTTTATCCCGGTTGCTTCAGTGTTGACCGAGTGATTATTTTACCTCGACACTTGACTCCAATAATCAACTTTCCAAACACTTTCTGCCCTTTCCCCTGTCCATCGAAACGTGACAGTTGTTTTCTTCTGCAGACTTTCATCATGCTCTTTTCTCTGATTTGCTCTGTAGGAATAAACGAAGAAATGAATAATGAGTGAAGCATTACTGCCTATCAGCATGCGTGGGCTACGTAGGGCCATTGATTGCGAAATCACCTGAGCTGGAAAGAGTCAGAGCAAATCAAGGCTCGATTTCCCCAGATATTCGTCCTCCTTTGACGAATCGCGTATGGAGAAGCGGTGAGTCCATTCTTACCCCCAATCCAGTTCAGCCCAGCACATCATTTGCAGGCATATGCATTATCACGGACAAAAAAAAGTGAGCCCAATCCAGCCTTGTTTTCGATTTTTCATTTTAGTATGCCACTCGACACTTTCAGCACACAAAAAAAATTCAAAGAAGCTGTCACTAAATTACAAAGTATTTTCGCAGGTGTGAGGAATTTTATGAGAAACTAGCAGCAAAAACAAATGTTCATAACCCTCACTTTGAATAGAAAAAGTCCCATTAATTCTCGGTTGAACTAAAGGTGTGTGTGTGTCTTCCAATCATAAACATGAACATTTTCCTTGTCTTGGTTTTTAATGCAACTCCTTAGGTCAGGATTATGTTCAGCATTCAGGAGATGGAAACTTCAAAGCGGATGTGCAGGTCATTCTTTAATCGTCATGTCATACCCACAGAAGCTCTGTGGCTCTGTGCTGCAAACAGGCAGCCTCTTGAAGTGTCCCAGCTGCTCTGCCGATTTTGCAGGAGGCCACGCATCCGGGGTGAGCATAGCGGCAATCTACCCGCATAATGTGGCACCCTGCTGCTCTTTGCCTCACGCGGTGTCTCTAACCCGTTTATCTGCTCCCCACCCTACCCGACCCTGCCTCACCCCACTCATGCACTATTATCATTATCAACCCTCTAAAGAGCAACCTTGGCCGATATCACTGCTGGCCACATCGCCCAAGCCATCTCAGTGAGACGCGATGTGATTGGGCAACGGAGAGATTAGTCGGCCTAGTGCAGTGGCTCACAGCACACGCAGGGAGTGCAGCCTGCGACTGGGGTAAGTCTACTACCCGGGGTGGACGCCGACAGTAGAGCCGGGTGGCTGTCTGGAGGAGTAAGCTGCCTAGTCTTGGACTTTGCCAGCTTTTGGCAGTGAAGGATGTTGGTTTAGCTGGAATCCCTTGATCAGGATACCACGTCTCCGCCGCATGCGAGACAAGACTGTCTGGCAGCTCGCCAAGGGATTGACTACGACGACGGAATGAAACCTCGCGGTTTCACAGCTAAACAATGTTCATATCACTAGCTAAGTTGGGCTGGAAATAATAGGCGGAAAGGAAGTTCAACAGCTGTTTGTGTTATTGTTTTACATAGACTAGGTGGCTTCGATGCATAGCCATGAATACTGTATATTTTTTAATAAGTTATCCATTCATAAGGTTACATTATTGTTTGAACCAAAAATTTTCTGCAGTCGACAACAACTTGATGTCAAGACCTGTTCTATATGGATTTTAATCTGGCGTGAGATTTGGAATTCTTGTCATAACTTTTCAAAACATGATACATTAGAAAACGTCACCGTTTTAGTTTGAACTCGCTTCTGTTCTTCAAGCCGGCTTACGAGAAGGAAAACAACAAAAGCACATATGTTACTTTTCTGTCGCTCCCAAGGCAGCTAGGGAAGCTGAACCACCGTAAGCAAGATAAACTGCGCGCAAAACATCATCCGCCTTTAGCTTGGATTGAGACGATCTTCCAGTCAGGCGAGGAAAGTCAGCTCTGAGTTCCACACCAGCTGACGTCTGCGAGGGCTCCACGTAGAGCTGATGCCAAAACCTTTCCGCGTGGATTCGGAATTCAGGTCCTGGTACCGCCTGCTGCGCCGTAACATGCGTCTCCTACGTGCGCTTGCCAGCGCCTTCAAGGTGTGGCCGGCCTAGTTCCTCTGGCGAATCAATGGCCGCCCGTTGATTGATCTGTCGAGTCCATCGATGAAATATCGCTAAAGGCAAATCGGTCACTGGTCAGCCAGAGCGAATGGTGAATGGCCAGTGTTTAATGGGAGTGAGACTGTCGCCTTCCTGTCAAAGGTCAAATCAAAACGTGGGCCTTTTTTTCGTGGTCGCCGTCAGTGACCCTGCTGTGACAGAGTCGACAAAGACTGGATTTTTGTGTGATGCCTCTATCATTCTCACAGAAGTTGTCCTTTGGGAACGCAGAGAGACGCAACAACAGGTGCCAGA
>JAWQFJ010021674.1:87500-92500 GCA_034096865.1 Theodoxus fluviatilis
TTAGATAAAGTGAGATCGTAGCGGAGCCCGACCGAATGTAGGCCACGATGTTCAGGGTGACATGCACGTTCGAGGTGGCTGAGCATTTTCTGCCGCTTCTCAACAGGTTCATGGTCGACGAATTCTCCGGACTTTGGTTCCGTCCATATCGAAGACATTTGTCTTGCTTCACTGTGCATCCCTGAATAAAAAGGCACAACAATAATCTTAAGTGCTTTTGATAAGCATTGACAGGTTCAAAATCAGTTGAGATATTTCGCTTGTTTCTTAGTCCGCAATCACCTCCTTGCCGGGATTAAACATGTTTTTAGCCATACAAATCTCCTGACTATGGATTTTGTATAGCATTCTATTCCTAACTGCACATGTGCTTGTTATGGGAAGAAACTTAAACACGTTTACGGTTGCTTTCATTTAAGTATGGACGTACTCTGCAGGTATCGTCATCTTCTCCCACCTTTCCGTGACTTTCTCTGTTTAGTTTCATTTGACATTGTGTATTGTGATATTGCCATCGACTTACTATATATTTCTTCTCGAAGCGCTGTAAACCAGGGACCTGTTATCGCTTCCTCGACTATGGTCTTCCTATCATCTGAATCTTTCAGACTGAGAATCAATTTAGAATTTGAATTGAATCCTCTCGAGGAATTAATCAGATGCTGTTTCCTGGACATCTGTGTGTTCCGTTTGTCTGCATGTTGGTCAACCGTAATGAAACTGCGGCAGATCATGCAGACAACCTGTAGAAATGGTAGGAAAATAGGGCGAGTTGAGAACACGGTAAGGGTAAAACGCTGCTGCATAAAGCCAGTTCTTAAACACAATCAGCCAAACCTTCTTACTGGAGAACCCCGCTCTTCAACGTCTGTGGCCGAAGTAAAAGTTAAGTCTTGTTCTAGGGAGCAAACACTCACAGCATACCGATCGCAATTCTTCGTTGCTGAGGAATTATCTACTCACCTTGAAGGAGTCAACCCCCATATAAGCGATTTTATCTCCTTAAAAGCGCAAGATTGTTGTGTTTGGTGAAAGCACAGTCATTACTTCAAGTGACCGTCCGAACTTCAAACACCTTGAGAAAGATCAAGGTTCTTGAATGCTACTTATCGGTATGAATGTCAAGAGCTGTTCTCCACAAAGTAGGAAGATGTGAAACCTGTATGCGTCCCTAAACATGCTGCACTCGTGAAAATCAAATCTAAGGGAGCTTTGAATAGACTTTCTGTTGGTATTAGTCAATAGATTAACACATTGTCGTCCTGAAGAAAGCTTGACACGTGCCCTAACTTTCAACCGCTGTTTTGATAGAGTGTCAACATAGTTTCCAAACGAGCTGCTTGTAGACTGAAGTTCATAGTAACATAAGCAGAAACTGCTGGACTTAACTGGCATGCAGTAGGGAAGGCGGAATCGGGAGGAAAGAGGTGGGAGGAGAGGTGTGGTGGGCACAAGAGGTGTGGTGGGCACAAGAGGTGTGGTGGGAGAAGAGGTGTGGTGGGCACAAGAGGATTGGAATGGAGCTGATGCTGTGTCTTGTTGATTAAAGCCGGGGCTTAATTAGGGAACTCTTATGTCGCACACTGTCCGGACACAAAATTCGGGCCCCGCACGCACCATTTTTATGACTGGCCGAAATTAGCTGCCACGCACCGTGCTCCGCCATTTATTTCTTCTCCAGTTCGCATGCAAAACGTTCGTTTTAAGAATTTCCGAAAAACATGCAAAGAAATCGTAACCCAACAACAGCATTAATTTCGAAAGAG
This sequence comes from Theodoxus fluviatilis, assembly GCA_034096865.1. Classification (NCBI taxonomy): domain Eukaryota; kingdom Metazoa; phylum Mollusca; class Gastropoda; order Cycloneritida; family Neritidae; genus Theodoxus; species Theodoxus fluviatilis. The sequence continues at coordinate 89,267 of JAWQFJ010021674.1, forward strand.
TCGCGAAAGTGTCTGTTGTCGTCACGTGGACGATGTCATTACCCTCGTTCGAAGAAGTCGATAAAGTGTTTTGAGGGGCAATATTCGGTCGTGTGACATCTATTTAAAGCCTCGTGCGCGGTATTTTATGTCTGGTCGGGACTTGAACACTTATTTTGAGTCGTGATCATCTGTCTCAGCGAACTCTTGTTCGAAGGAGTCTCTAAAGTATAGTAATGTCAACGTAACCGAGTTCAAAGGTTGCCACTGAACCGAATCACTCAGTAACCCACATTTGGATTTAAATAGTCTAGTGATATAAAACAAATATTGACGTATTCTATATAGAGCTTAGATACATTAATGCTGCCATACAGTTGCGGTTTCTTTCATGTGTGGCAGTGATTCTTAATATGAGTGTTTTGTGCGCGAACTGGAGAAAAAATGTCGGAAATGTGCCTACATGTATGAGCGCAAAAAATGGCGCTTGCGGGGTCTGAAACAAATGTGATTCGACAGAATGTTGTGGACAGTCAGTGCGGACCCTGTAATCCAGTCAGTGCCGACCCTGTAATCCAGTCAGTGCGGACCCTGTAATCCAGCACCGGCCCAAGTAGCCACAGTGACGTGGAAAACGATAGAAATACTCCACAGTCTGACGCGTAACAAAGCGTTTCCATGATGTGCACTACAAAGCAGTCAGTCTCAGGAGGTAATCTGTCCATTACTGTACACTATATAAAGCAATGAGTGTCTTGTTGGTAGTATTGGTTAATGGATGCGTCTGTGTGCTTTGTGTGCAGATGATAATTAAAGATACGTAATCCTGGAGAAAACGACTGACATAAGAAGGAATCTGATGTTGCATGCACCTTCGTGATTAGTCTTATCTGTTTTGAAATGTGTGTTTCTAACCTGATTTTTAAATCCACGTGCAAAAATGCCTGCCTAAAAATCAGTAGCAGCAACATTTCTCCGCTTTGACTGAATGATCGCAGCAACACAACTAAATACATGTACATTGGACATTGACACAAGTTGGCCGAAACACTGGTTGGCCACCTCCGCAGTCGACCTACACGTTGGTCGATCCTCGCAGCTATCATCCACAACATCAGTCATGCAAACACAATGAATACACACACGGGCTGGAAAACAGCCACCAACCAATACACGTACGCGCGCTTGTGCGACTACACACAAGAAATCAAGTCAAAGAAACATGCATGACACCCTTCAACAAAAACACCAGTCAACCAAAACGCCAGTCAGTAAACACGCTATTCAGACTACATTCAGACAGTTCAGTTGACACGCGAGTAGCCACTATTACCAGCTGTCACGATAGTTGTGCAAGCAGCGACCTTCAACAAGGGGCCAAATCCAATCCAGCTGTTTTTCCCTGCGTCGGATGTTGGCTGCCATAGCGGGAAAACAGCGCAGTTCCTTGATTAATGACATCATTAGCCCATAGAGGCGGCCTTCAGTTGGAAACTGTTTATTGGCGCCGCGGACGGTCGATTTCCTAATGGCGAAAGACCACGCGGGCAGCACTCGTCCTGAAAGCGGGGAATTATCGGAAAACGACCATTGAGTTGCTCCATGGCGACGCTGTAGGGTGGGAAAGAACTCTTCCGAGGTCTCTCCAGTTGACAGTCATCTAGGCTGCCTCCAGAGAGCTGAGGTTCGAGAGCAGAGAGAAATGAAGATAGGGTGCAATGTTCACACGGGGACAGAGGAAAACACATTCATCATGACACACACAATGTTCATATGTCTAGACCTTCGTTCTTGGCAACGCGAACGGATGCAGGACCGGGAAACGTCAAGATGCATGATTTAAAAGGCTAGCACACAGCAAAGGAAACTCCCACGGCTGTAAATTGAAAGAGACACGCTCCGTGCACTCTTCATGCTCGCGTAGTTCGATTCCGAATCAAATTCCGTGATATCGATCGAATGTACTTGAGGAAGAAGCGCAAGACAGAGAGCGTCGTGAGGCATTGGTATTGGGCTCTGAAATTAGTTTACTTTGCTGCTGTTTCACTGTTGATGTTGATGTTCCTGTCAACAATTGATACGAACGATCATAGTGCTTCAAAATTGTGGCCCATAGTCCACACAATCAAAGACCAATCATTACAAGGCCACCGTCTTTACCTTTTCACCTTCCATGTAAAGAAGGATCACTGATGTCGATAACTAAGAAAACAATCCTGGACTGAAAGCAACACAATAGACCCACCAACTTATTGATAGAAGCTCGAACAAACTCGATAACTCCATGACAAGCATCCCTCATTGCAATGATAACGAAATTTACCGAAACTTTTTTGAACAATGAGTAGCCCTCAGAAACCTTTGTCAATGAGGGAAACGAAGCATTTCTATAGCGACCACTGAAACAGCAGCGGTTTGCACACACAACCTGTCGTTGCCAATGGTGCCTCATGTTGGCTCTTTCGAAGCTGGGGAACGGGCGTGAGCTGGGGGCGCGAATGATGAAGTCGGCCCAATATTGGGAGAAGGTAAACGGGAAATCAGCCGCGCCAACGATCGGTCTGCCGGGACGCCGTTGTTAGGGAAGCTGTGTCGAGAGAGGAAATTGGAAACGCGTGCAGCAGCGCCGCCTTTGTGGCGGGAAAGGGCAGGTAACCCAGGCTGCTGGAGACGGCCTGTGGCACGTGCGGGATGTCGACCTGTCTTGACCTCGTGGAGTGCCGAGGGCACGGGTTGCACGTAGTATGGGAGGCTTTGCTTTTCATTCAGAGAAATAGGGAGGGGGACCCAAAAGCCTCAACTATACGCTGATGGCGTGCCGCTTTGTGCATGCTGACGTACCCTTTTTACTGCGAGTGATTTTCGTTTATCTCTTTATCATAGAGTTGTCCGCACATACTGGTGAAATCGTTTTGGGAACATGATACCGATCATACATTAGCAGAGCACTGTTGGACTATTTACCGTTTTTAGAGACCACTTCCTTGTCGTGGAACAGTCGCGGTGGCAAACACCTTTCAAGCTTGGACACGCATAATCTATATGGAAATTTCCCTTACGTTTCCCTTTGTGATATTGCAAATGACGCGGAGATTGTATGCACATTATTTTGCCCTAGAGATATTCGATTTTGCCAAGCATAGATCGCTCTTCTGTTGTCTAAAATTTCTAAGAAAACAGTAAACACGGCAAACTAACAACCTGATTTCCCTGATAAATACATGTACATATTACTCTCTCATTCTGTCTCTCTCT
>JAWQFJ010021675.1:0-12500 GCA_034096865.1 Theodoxus fluviatilis
CGCAGGGAGCGAGCGTTTGCAGGCCGCCACCATTCCAAAGCAAAGTCCTCGTGGCCTCGGCGTGTCGGCAGCCCTTGATGGCATGGGCGCCCCTATTCAATGGCGCTCCTGCGCAAACCGCCCGCAAACAAAACCCCCCGTGTCAGTGCACACGAGAAATTAACGAGTTTGGTTCGGAACAGCGTACATTTGTACGTTTTAACATAGGTCTTGTCAGAGAAACGTGGACGCTTCTCGAAATGAAATTCGGAACGATTTTTGCTCCTACATGTAATGAGATTGTTGTTTGGCGTGCACAACCTACTGTGGGAAAGATAGTGTGTGGTACAACACATACGGATTTCCATACACACCGCTACTCCTTCGGTTTATCAGGGGACACAGCGGCGACACGACGCTGTGTGATGACAGGCCAGATTTTTTCCTTGCGGAGATAAGGCCACTTTCCAGGCAGGGACACCTGTCCATACAGGTGTTTGAATTGTGCCTGATTCTCTTTTTTTGCCCATGTGTACTGAGAGTAGCAGTTGTGAGCTGCATTTCAGTACAAGTGTTTGAAATGTGCGTGATCACTTATCCATATGTTTACTGGTGTATATTTTGGGTCCGCTTTCAGTCCGGTGTTGAATTGTGCCTGATCACTTATCCTGTGTACTGGGGGTATAGATGTGCTGCTTTCAGCACATTTCTGGATTTTTTGCTGATCACTTTTCCAGGGTTGCTGGAGTTCAGGTGTGCTCTAGACTTTTTAGCACCATTTGGGACTTTTGCCCGTACGGTAATTTGTTTATTCCAATCCGGAATAACAGTAATTTTTTGTTAATCTCTCGTGTTATTTTGGTTTTAATATTCTTGTCTATTGCGTATAACCATCAGCGGTGAGGATATCTTCATTTGTTTTATCGACTACTTACTGCTTGTCGGGTCCCTTCCAGTGCACTAAATAAACTGACGTGTTTGTGATATTAAAGTCCCAAGACATTTGAACTACCGTCGATTTCTATGAACTATTCCTCTTCGGGTCTTCCATAATGTTGTCTCGTATTTTGTTTGGTATTTCTTTCCAGATGCTACGGGCACAGGGCCTTTGAGCAACCCCGAAAGCGCCACAGCCATGCGGTCCACTGCAGAGGGGGGTGCATCGAGCTGCCCCAGCCTTGTCTTTTCCAGATCTCGGAGCAGGGCCTTGGTGTGACTACTATGTCTACTGGAGCCCTCTGACCTGCGCTGTGTCATGAACGCAGTGTGCAACAGTAGACGTGATCATCTGTCCCTCGTCTTGTCCATTGCACATGCGCTTAACGATCTTGCCTGTGCCATGATAACAGTGTGGTCCACGTAGATCGTGATATACTGTCTTGTCTCTTGTTCCATGTGCACAGTCTGCCTTTACGTCTTGCCCCAGAAACCGCCAGCATCCTTGTTCAGCTACAACATCCTTGTCCTGCAGTCCTTCGTAAGCATCCCCTTCTCTCCCCCCACGTCCCACACTCCTCTCTCTATCAGACAACCACACCACACAAACTCCACCCACCACACCACCACCACCAACACACCACTACCACCAACCACCACCACCCTCACACGCCATCATCATCGTCATCTTCCATCATCAGCATCATCATCATCATCATCATATCATCATCATCATCATCATCATCATCATCATCATCATCTCACATCATCATCATCATCATCGTCGTCGTCGTCTCGCCTGTTCGTCCGTCGTCATCGTCATTATCACCATTAGCTCAGCTTTAACCACATGCCCAGTCATCAGCAAATGTCGTAGACACTATTATGCCTTGTGGTAATGGTAATAGTATAGAAGTAGTAGTAGTAGTAGTAGTAGTAGTAGTAGTAGTAGTAGTATAGTAGTAGCAGCAGCAGCAGCAGTAGTAGTATGTAGGAAAGTAGTAGTAGCAGTAGTAGATAGTAAGCAGTAGTAGTAGGTAGTAGTAGTAGTAGTAGTAATAGTCTAGTAGTAGTCGTAGTTGCGTTGTGCGTATAGTTGTAGGTGAGCAGTAGCAGCAAGTAGCAGCAATCAGTAGTAGTAGTAGTAGTAGGTAGTAATAGCAGCAGTAGTAGTAGTGTAAGTAGTAGTAGTAGCTAGCAGCATGCGCAGTAAACAGTAGTAGAGTATCAGGATAGTTAGTAGTAGTAGTAGTAGTATAGTAGCTAGTAGTAGTAGTCAGTGAGACTCAAAGCGCTCAGCAGTCGAGCTGTCTCTAGTGTAGTAGTCTCAAGTCAATGAGACCAGTGTCCTGCTGCCAAGGCGCTGGCACACTGTATTTCCACAAGGAGAAATGTGCGTGTAGGGTGTTTTACTGTGCCGACACCACCCGTCGAGGACTTGATCGTCAGGATCTTTATAGTGCGTGTTTTTGATGTTGTGATTGAGTAGTAGTAGTAGGTACTAGTAGTAGTAGTAGTAGTAGTATCAGTAGCAGCAGCAGCAACAGCACAGTAGTAGTAGTAGTAGTAGTAGTAGTACTAGTAATAGTAGTAGTAGTAGTAGTAGTAGTAGTAGTAGTAGTAGCAGTAGTAGTAGTAGTAGTAGTAGTAGTAGTAGTAGTAGTAGTAGTAGTAGTAGTAGTAGTAGTAGTAGTAGTAGTAGTAGTAGTAGTAGTAGTATTGTAGTAGTAGTAGTAGTAGTAGTAGTAGTAGTAGTAGTAGTAGTAGTAGTAGTAGTAGTAGTAGTAGTATGTAGTAGTAGTAGTAGTGGCAGTAGTAGTAGTAGTAGTAGTAGTAGTAGTAGTAGTAGTAGTAGTAGTAGTAGTAGTAGTAGTATAGTAGTAGTGATAGTAGTAGTAGTAGTGGTAGTAGTAAGTAGTAGTGGTAGTAGTAGTAGTCGTAGTAGTAGTAGTAGTAGTAGCAGCAGTAGTAGTAGTGTAGTAGCAGTAGTAGTAGTGCAGTAGTAGTAGTAGCAGTAGTAGTAGTAGTAGTAGTAGTAGAGTAGTAGTAGTGGTAGTAGTAGCAGTACTAGTAGCACAGTAGTATAGTAGTAGTAGTAGTGTTGTTCGTCCGTCGAGTCTGACGAGGACCCTTACTTCTAGTTTTCATCCGGGGGTCGGTGTTCTTGCTGGGACACGGGGTCTGTCTTGTGTGGTGCGCGAAGATGGCTAACGAGCCGAGATCTGGCACGGAGAGTTCGGGAACAGCGGACATGGGACAAGTGGGACGTCTACAGGGGGGTTGACAGCATGGGCCTTTCGTGGCTTGCGTCTTCTTTTCTGCGGCAGTGATCCTGTTTGCCTCGCATGTCTTGGCACCTTTGTGGATGGAAGAGCGCCAGGTGGATCGGTCCATTGCAGCCCGTTCCCACGTGTCTGGATTGATGGCAAAAGCTTTCAGTGAAGCTTTCAGGGTGTCTTTGTAAGCGCTTCTTGTTGCCCACCGTGGGACCGCTGGCCATGCTGGAGCTTCGCCATAGAAGAGTCTCTTTGGCAGTCTCCTCGTCTGGCATCCGGACTACGGTCCCTGCCCAGCGAAGCTGTGACTGCATCAGGAGGGTGAAGTTGCTGGGGAGACCTGCTTTGGTCAGTACCACTGTGTCTGGAATTTTGTCCTACGATTTCATGCCGAGGATCTTGCTGAGGCTTGTTGTGTGAAAGTGGTTCAGTTTTTTCTAGCATGGCGTTGATAGACAGTCCATGTTTCACATTCATATAGCAGTGTGGTGAGCAGCACATGCCCTGTATACTTTCAGCTTGGTCTGAGTGGTAATGCCTCTTCTGTTCCAGATCATTTGGATATAACCTGCCAAAAAGTGGAGCTGCGGATCTGGCAATTCTAATGGTTACTTCGTCATCGATTGTAGCATACAGAGACATTGAGCTGCCTAGGTATGTGAAAAGGTTCACTGTGTTAGTCTCTGGCCGTTGACAGTGATGTTGGGCTCAACATAGGGCCTTTCCAGGCGCGGGCTGATGGAGGACTTCAGTCTTCTTTGTTGACTGATCGTCAGACCAAAAGTCTTGTGTGCAGGCGCTGGAGAACAGATTTAACGTTTCGTTGCATGGTCGGCTTCTGTGACAGCGTTGAGGGCAGAGTCATCGGCAAACAGCAGATCCCTGATCGATGTCTGTCATAACCTTGTTTTTTGCTGGAGCGCTCCGCAGGTTGAACAGTTTGCCGTCTGTGCGGATACCTCAGGTTGACAACCAACGTCCTCGTCTCTGAAAGGCCTCTGACAGCATGGCGGAAAACATTAGGTCTACAAAACAGTGTTGGTGTCACAGGACGGCACCCCTGCTTGACCCCGTTTGTGACTGGGAAAGGGTCAAGATGCGACTCTCGCCGCTGGCTCCTGAGACTCCGTGGGCCTGCAATGCTCCTCTGTGGAATTGTTGGCGCACCGCAAGACGATGAATTTCTATTCCTTGTGCATAACCGTACTTGGTCGACCATGCGATTCTTGCCACAGGCTCCGCTCTACTAACGGTGTCAAACCGCCTTTCCCCGTACAACTTGCCGCTGACTTTTTTAGCTGTGCTCAGAGACGTTTCCCAGAAGCAATCTTCACGCACCTTACGCGAGCCTCTCGCTGGACCAGGGGGACGTTTCCTATTGAGAGGTTTGTAAATGTTCAGAGAGGGGCTCTCTCAGCGGGCCCCCATGGAGTCCAGAGCTTGCCTCCTCCTTGGACCAGTCTGCGCAGGCGGTCCCCGTGCGCGCTCATCCCTGGACGTTGTTGTGCGCCTTTCCGCAGGGAATGCGCCTCAGACCCCGCGGGAGAACCGTGCATGTTGCGTTGAGATTGTCTCTGGGGAAACCGACTCGGCTGTCAGATATGACAGGACGAGTTGTCTCCCTTCCACGCCTTTTCGCTCAGCACAGAAAGTAAACAATATTTGAGGAAAAGTATGTGGCCTCACCAAACCATATTGTTTGCATCATGACGATGAATATGGCGATGACAATGACGATTAAAAGATGCCATTGCCAGCTTTTACGACGACGATGACGACGACGACGATGACGATGTAGAAGATAGTGATGATGAGAATGATGGTGCAAATGCTGCTGGTGTTTGTGGTGGCAGAGGTAGTAGTAGTGGCGGTAGTAGTAGTGGCAGTGGTAGTAGTGGCGGTAGTGGTGGTGGTAGTAGTGGCGGTAGTAGTAGTGGCGGTAGTAGTAGTGGCGGTAGTAGTGGCGGTAGTAGTAGTGGTGGTGGTAGTAGTGGCGGTAGTAGTAGTGGCGGTAGTAGTAGTAGTGGCGGTAGTAGTGGCGGTAGTAGTAGTGGCGGTAGTAGTGGCGGTAGTAGTAGTGGTGGTGGTAGTAGTGGCGGTAGTAGTAGTGATGGTGGTAGTAGTGGCGGTGGTAGTAGTGGCGGTGGTAGTAGTGGCGGTGGTAGTAGTAGCGGTAGTAGTAGTAGCGGTAGTAGTAGTAGCGGTAGTAGTAGTGGCAGTAGTAGTAGTGGTGGTGGCAGTAGTGGCGGTGGTAGTAGTGGCGGTGGTAGTAGTGGCGGTAGTAGTAGTAGCGGTAGTAGTAGTGGCGGTGGTAGTAGTGGCGGTAGTAGTAGTGGCGGTAGTAGTAGTAGCGGTAGTAGTAGTGGCGGTGGTAGTAGTGGCGGTAGTAGTAGTGGCGGTGGTAGTAGTGGCGGTAGTAGTAGTGGCGGTAGTAGTAGTAGCGGTAGTAGTAGTGACGGTGGTAGTAATGGAGGTAGTAGTGGCGGTGGTAGTAGTGGCGGTAGTAGTAGTGGCGGTAGTGGTGGTGGCGGTAGTAGTAGTGGCGGTGGTAGTAATGGAGGTAGTAGTGGCGGGCGGTGGTAGTAGTGGCTGTAGTAGTAGTGGCGGTAGTAGTAGTAGCGGTAGTAGTAGTGGCGGTGGTAGTAATGGTGGTAGTAGTGGCGGTAGTAGTAGTAGCGGTAGTAGTAGTAGCGGAGGTAGTAGTGGTGGTAGTAGTGGCGGTAGTAGTTGTAGCGGTAGTAGTAGTAGCGGAGGTAGTAGTGGTGGTAGTAGTGGCGGTAGTAGTAGTAGCGGTAGTAGTAGTAGCGGTAGTAGTAGTAGCGGAGGTAGAAGCGGTAGTAGTAGTAGTAGTGGCGGTAGTAGTAGTAGTGGCGGTAGTAGTAGTAGTGGCGGTAGTAGTAGTAGTGGCGGTAGTAGTAGTAGCGGTAGTAGTAGTAGCGGTAGTAGTAGTGGCGGTAGTAGTAGTAGCGGTAGTAGTAGTAGCAGTGGCGGTGGTAGTAGTAGTAGTGGCGGTGGTAGTAGTAGTAGTGGCGGTAGTAGTAGTAGCGGTAGTAGTAGTAGTGGCGGTGGTAGTAGTAGTAGTGGCGGTGGTAGTAGTAGTAGTGGCGGTAGTAGTAGTGGCGGTGGTAGTAGTAGTAGTGGCGGTGGTAGTAGTAGTGGCGGTAGTGGTGGTGGTAGTAGTGGCGGTAGTAGTAATAGCGGCGGTAGTAGTAGTGGCGGTGGTAGTAGTAGCGGTAGTAGTAGTGGCGGTGGTAGTAGTAGCGGTAGTAGTGGCGGTAGTAGTAGTGGCGGTAGTAGTAGTAGTGGCGGTAAATGTGGTGGTAGTAGTGGCGGTAGTAGTAATAGCGGCGGTAGTAGTAGTGGCGGTGGTAGTAGTAGTGGCGGTGGTAGTAGTAGCGGTAGTAGTAGTGGCGGTGGTAGTAGTAGCGGTAGTAGTGGCGGTAGTAGTAGTAGCGGTAGTAGTAGTGGCGGTGGTAGTAGTAGCGGTAGTAGTAGTGGCGGTGGTAGTAGTAGCGGTAGTAGTAGTGGCGGTGGTAGTAGTAGCGGTAGTAGTAGTGGCGGTGGTAGTAGTAGCGGTAGTAGTGGCGGTAGTAGTAGTAGCGGTAGTAGTAGTGGCGGTGGTAGTAGTAGCGGTAGTAGTAGTGGCGGTGGTAGTAGTAGCGGTAGTAGTAGTGGCGGTGGTAGTAGTAGCGGTAGTAGTGGCGGTAGTAGTAGTAGCGGTAGTAGTAGTGGCGGTGGTAGTAGTAGCGGTAGTAGTAGTGGCGGTGGTAGTAGTAGCGGTAGTAGTGGCGGTAGTAGTAGTTGCGGCGGTAGTAGTAGTAGCGGTGGTAGTAGTAGTGGCGGTAGTAGTAACAGCGGCGGTAGTTGTAGCGGTGGTTGTAGTAGTAGTGGCGGTAAATGTGGTGGTAGTAGTGGCGGTAGTAGTAATAGCGGCGGTAGTAGTAGTGGCGGTGGTAGTAGTAGTGGCGGTGGTAGTAGTAGCGGTAGTAGTAGTGGCGGTGGTAGTAGTAGCGGTAGTAGTGGCGGTAGTAGTAGTAGCGGTAGTAGTAGTGGCGGTGGTAGTAGTAGCGGTAGTAGTAGTGGCGGTGGTAGTAGTAGCGGTAGTAGTGGCGGTAGTAGTGGAGGCGGTAGTAGTAGTAGCGGCGGTAATAGTAGTAGTGGCGGTAGTAGTAGTGGCGGTAGTAGTAATAGCGGCGGTAGTTGTAGCGGTGGTTGTAGTAGTAGTGGCGGTAGTAGTAGTGGCGGTAGTAGTAGCGGTGGTAGTAGTAATAGCGGCGGTAGTTGTAGCGGCGGTTGTAGTAGTAGTGGCGGTAGTAGTAATATCGGCGGTAGTTGTAGCGGCGGTTGTAGTAGTATTTGCGGTAGTAGTAGTGGCGGTAGTTGTAGCGGCGGTTGTAGTAGTAGCGGCAGTAGTAGTAGTGGCGGTAGTAGTAGTAGTGGCGGTAGTAGTAGTGGCAGTAGTAGTAGTAGTGGCGGTAGTAGTAGTGGCGGTAGTAGTAGTAGTGGCGGTAGTAGTAGTAGTGGCGGTAGTAGTAGTAGTGGCGGTAGTAGTAGTGGCGGTAGTAGTAGTAGTGGCGGTAGTAGTAGTAGTGGCGGTAGTAGTAGTGGCGGTGGTAGTAGTGGCGGTAGTAGTAGTAGCGGTAGTAGTAGTAGCGGTAGTAGTAGTAGCGGTAGTAGTAGTAGCGGTAGTAGTAGTAGCGGAGGTAGAAGCGGTAGTAGTAGTGGCGGTAGTAGTAGTAGCGGTAGTAGTAGTAGTAGTGGCGGTGGTAGTAGTAGCGGTAGTAGTAGTAGTAGTAGTAGTAGCGGTAGTAGTAGTAGTAGTGGCGGTGGTAGTAGTAGCGGTAGTAGTAGTGGCGGTAGTAGTAGTAGCGGTAGTAGTAGTGACGGTGGTAGTAATGGTGGTAGTAGTGGCGGTAGTAGTAATAGCGGCGGTAGTTGTAGCGGCGGTTGTAGTAGTAGTGGCGGTAGTAGTAGTAGTAGTGGCGGTAGTAGTAGTGGCGGTAGTAGTTGTAGCGGCGGTTGTAGTAGTAGTGGCGGTAGTTGTAGCGGCGGTTGTAGTAGTAGTGGCGGTGGTAGTAGTAGTGGCGGTAGTAGTAGTAGTGGCGGTAGTAGTAGTTGCGGTAGTAGTAGCGGCGGTAGTAGTAGTAGAGGTGGTAGTATTAGTAGCAGTGGTAGTAGTGGTGGCGGTAGTAGTAGTAGCGGCGGTAGTAGTAGTAGCGGCGGTAGTAGTAATAGCGGCGGTAGTTGTAGCGGCGGTAGTAGTAGTAGCGGTAGTAGTAGTGGCGATAGTAGTAGTAGTAGCAGCGGTAGTAGTAGTAGTGGCGGTAGTAGTAGTAGCGGCGGTAGTAGTAGTAGTAGCGGCGGTAGTAGTAGTAGTGGCGGTAGTAGTAGTAGCGGCGGTAGTAGTAGTTGTAGCGGCGGTAGTAGTAGTAGTGGCGGTAATAGTAGTGGCGGTAGTACTTGCGGCGGTAGTAGTAGTAGCGGCGGTAGTAGTAGCGGCGATAGTAGCGGCGGTAGTAGTAGTGGTGGTAGTAGTAGTGACGGTAGTAGTAGTGGCGGTAGTAGTAGTGGTGGTAGTAGTTGCGGCGGTATTAGTGGCAGCGGTAGTAGTAGTGGCGGCAGTAGTAGTAGCAGCAGCAGGAGGAGCAGGAGCAGAAGGAATAGGAGGAGAAGGAGCAGAAGGAAGAGGAGGAGCAGGAGCAGAGAAAGAGGAGGAGCAGGAGCAGAAGAAAGATAAGGAGCAGGAGCAGGAGCAGAAGAAAGAGGAGGAGCAGGAGCAGAAGAAAGAGGAGGAGCAGGAGCAGAAGAAAGAGGAGGAGCAGGAGCAGAAGAAAGAGGAGGAGCAGGAGCAGAAGAAAGAGCAGGAGCAGGAGCAGAAGAAAGAGGAGGAGCAGGAGCAGAAGAAAGAGCAGGAGCAGGAGCAGAAGAAAGAGCAGGAGCAGAAGAAAGAGGAGGAGCAGGAGCAGAAGAAAGAGGAGAAGCAGGAGCAGAAGAAAGAGGAGGAGCAGGAGCAGAAGGAGGAGTGACTCTGGTTCGTTCTGCCCTTTAAGTTTCTGTCGTACTTGGCAGCGCTTGTCTCTGGCTCCTGTTTTGTCAGCAAGGAGATCTGTGGTTTACAGATTTAGAGGCTAGGTCAGTCTGTCGATAGTTTTCTCTCCGTGCCCGTTCTTGGACGGTTTTGTTAACGGGGTTTTGTGGCAGTGTTGGGTCTTGCTTGGGCAGACCTGAAATTAAGTACTGTTGATGTGCTGTATAGCGTACTTTTGATGTATTGTGAAGTCCATCCTCCAGTGCCTCCAAAATGGTAGAGGTCTTCGCAAAGAAAGATACCAGAATGCCTCACCTGTTTACCGAGTATATTTACTTGCGTGTTTTACCTCAGCATACTCATTACCATTGTGAAATTATCAATTGTTCATCTTTGCCTAACCACAATTCTAGCCCCAGCCTTTGTCATAGAGACATGAATCAACCTTCCTACAAGGTCATGAAGATGAACATGTAATTGGACACCCCTGCCATCAAAGCTGCGATATCCTCCCCCACAGATCATAGTCACCAGTCAACTGAACTGACCGCACCACGATCAGATGTTAACAAATCACTATTTGAGCTACCAGGTTTAAATGGCATCTATAATTATCACTGAATGTTTGTCATTTAGTTTTTAAAAAATAGATTAAATTCATGCAATAATGTTAGATGACAAATCTCCCGTTATTCCGTGCCTAAGTGAAACTTTAATTACAGATGATGTTCCCGAATCTTTCCTAGCTGTTAGTAGATACACACTTTTTCATTGGGACCGGGGCAAAGTTGGAGGTGTTATCGTCATATACGTCTCTGCTGAGATAACTTCCTCAGCAATCAGAACTCTCAAACTCCCTCAAATCGAAGCCCTGTGGTTGCATATAAAAGCTAAGGAAATGCAATTCATTCTTGGTACAGTTTATAGACCGCCCGATTCAAACAACAGGTAGCTGGAAATGTTTTAGGAAAGCATAGATAAACTTTTCACCTTTGATTCGAGTGCAATAATTACTGGAGATTTCAATATTGACTTACTAAAACCCGGACGGATGAGAAACAAATGGCTACATCTAACAGAAGCAAGTGGACTCACACAACTAATAACCCAACCGACACGAATCACCAACCGCTCATCAATCTGATTGATGACGTATTCGCTACAGTCGACATATGTACTGCTGATATGAATGTTATGGTTACCCACGTCACCATAAGTGACCATTTTCCAACGCTGCTCTCCATAAGAGTTTCAACCAAAGTCCTGAAAGATAGCCATCTCTCAATAACTTGTACGGTATGTGGCGACCAAGTAGTGTCTATATGTTACATACTGGATAGGCTACGCTCAAGTGAATTAATTCTACTTTAGCATGGCCTCTCTTTTTGTTTACTTTTCAGCTTTGTTGACAATTGGTATTTGCTACTCCATCTTGTCTGCCATTGTTGACATTGCTCTTTATCACTTTGCTGATTGTTCGATTACTGTTTGACACTCACTCTCGAGGACTGTGGACTCGAGTGCGAGCACTTTGTAATTAAAACGTTGTTTGATTTAATCCCACATTCAGTGGTCTATTATCATTTGTTGTTGTTGAACATTATTTGCTTGTTTGTGGTGTTTCCCCAAGACGTGATGGTTGGGTTTAGCTTGCAAACCCTTTATTCTAATTGTCCTCCCCTTTCGGACGAATACTTCGTTCCTTTTGGGTGAGTCTCCAGCAGTTAGAGTAATAATAACGCGACAGTGACCTTGACCTTGATGCTATGTGACCAAATGTGTCTCATGATGAAAGTACATGTATAACATGTGTACTACAATGTTATGAAGTTTGGAAGAGTTATCATCAATAGTTCAGGGTCAAGGTCACTTCAAAATATGTATACAATCCAAATTTAAAGAGCTCCTGTGACCTTGACCTTGAAGCAAGGTCAAGTCACTATGTATTTTTTGTGAGGCCTTGTCATCCTACACCATCATGCCAAATTGGGTGTTGATAGACTTAATAGTCTCCGAGAAAAATCCAACGTTAAAGTTTTTTTAGGATTACAGGACGCCCAGACGCCCGGACGCCTGGACGCCTGGACGGACGCCCGGACGCCTGGACGGACAACAAGGGTGACCTAGTATGAAAGTATAACATGTGTACTACAATGTTATGAAGTTTGGAAGAGTAATCTTACATAGTTCAGGGTCAAGGTCACTTCAAAAAATATGTATACAATCCAACTTTAAAGAGCTCCTGTGACCTTGACCTTTAAGCAAGGTCAATCAAACTGGTATCAAAAGATAGGGATTACTTTGCCCTATAAACCATATATAGGTCAGGTATCCAATCTCAAAAACTTCAGTCAAAAAATGGTGAAAAAAATAATGTGAAAAATGGCAGTTTTTTAGACGGCCCCTGCGACCTTGACCTTGAAGCAAGGTCAAGTCATTATGTATGTTTTTGTACGCCTTGTCATCATACACCATCATGCCAAATTGGGTGTTGATAGACTTAATAGTGTCTGAGAAAAATCCAACGTTAAAGTTTGTACGGACGCCCGGACGCCAGGACGGACGAAAAGGGTGAGTACATAGACTCACTTTTGCTTCGCATGTGAGTCAAAAATTTTGTCTTGGTCAGATCTGAATTAGTCAACACAGGACAGTTGTCACGAGCGCGGCTGTCAGGGCGCTGAGCGCAATGCACAAGCTCAATGTTAATTTTTGATTGCGTTAAAGTGAAGGTCGTGTTTTGAGCTTGGGCTCAGTGTGGCGGTATTGTTGTATAAAGTCATGTTCTTGTTTTAGAATGCAAACCTGCAACATTCCGTATTCGTGTCGAGTTATATTTTCACCCACGTAGTCAGTATTCAATACATGTATTAAACAATCAATTGACTAGCAATTAATTGAAGTTTACAACATTGCCAAAGAGAAAATAGTTTACACGGAACAGGCAATTCTTGGCTAATCTGTGAATTAGGCAGCCTAATTCGCGTATTTTCTTGGCTTAATGAAGAAAGATCTATTCAGTTTTTGCCTAGTACTGAAATAGGCACTTTTGCCTATTTCGCGTATTAGGCTGCCTATTTCGCGTTATAGGCAAGCGAGAAACTTGAGTTCAGACATTAGGCAGTGCTGTCGCCTATTCCTTGAAATAGGCAACAGCTGTGCCTAATTCCCAGATTTAGGCAATTCCGACTTTTAGCCACGAGATATATATATATATATATATATATATATATATATATATATATATATATATATATATATATATATATATATATATATAT
>JAWQFJ010021675.1:17500-25550 GCA_034096865.1 Theodoxus fluviatilis
TCTCCTCTCCTTGCTCCCTCCTCCTCCTCCTCCTCCCCTCCCTCTCCCTTCTCCGTCCATTTCTTCCTCTTCCATTCCTCCTCCTCTTCCTCCTCCTCTTCCTCCTCCTGCCTCCTCCTCCTTCCTCCTCCTCCCTCCTCTTCCTCCTTCCTCCCGCCTCCTCCTCCTCTCCTTCCTCCCCTCCTCCTCCTCCCCTCTTCCTCTCTCCTCCTCCTCCTCCTCCTCTCCTCCTCCTCCTCCTCTCCTCCTCCTCCTCCTCCTCCTCCTCCTTCTCCTCCATTTTCTCCAACTTCTCGTCCTCCATCATCTCCTCTTCCTCCTCCATCAACCCCTCCTCGTCCTCCATCATCTCCTCTTCCTCCTCCTCCATCATCTCCTCTTCCTCCTCTTCCTCCTCCCTCCCTCCTCCCTCCCTTTCTCCCTCCCTCCCTCCCTCCCTCCCTCCCTCCCTCCCTCCCTCCCTCCTCTCCTCCCTCCCTACCTCCCTCCCTCCCTCCCCTCCCTCCCTCCATTCCCTCCCTCCCTCCCTCCCTTCCCTCCCATCCCTCTCCTCCCTCCCTCCCTCCCTCCTCCCTCCTCCATCCCCTCCCCTCACCTCCATCCCTCCCTCCCTCCTCCTCCTTTTCCTCCTCCTCCAAAATATCCACCTCCTCCTCGTCCATCATTTCCACCTCCTCTTCGTCCATCATTCCTCTCCTCCCCACATCATTTCCTCTCCTCCAAAATTCCTCCTCCTCCTCCTCCTTCCCCTCCTTCCTCTCCTCCTCCTCCTCCTCCTCTCCTCCTCCTCCTCCCCTCCTCCTCCTCCTCCTCTCCTCTCTCGTCCCTCTTCTGCCCCTCCTTCTCCTCCTCCTCCCTCTCCTTCCTCCTCCTCCTCCCCTCTCCTCCTCCTCCTCTCCTCCTCCTCCTCCTCCTCCATCCTCGTCTCCTCCTGCCTCCCCTCCTCCTCCTTCTCCTCCTCCTCCTTCCTCATCCTCCTCATCCTCCTCCTCCTCCTGCCTCCTCCTCTCTCCTCGCTCCTCCTCTCCTCCTCCTCCTCCTCCTCCTCCCTCCCCCACTTCTCCCTTCTCCTCCCTCCTACCCTTCCTTTCCTCCTCCTCCTCCTCCTCCTCCTCCTCCTCCTCGTCCTCCTCCTCCTCCCTCTCCTCCTCCTCCTCCTCCTCCCCTCCTCCTCCTCCTCCTCCTCCTCCTCTCCTCCTCCTCCTCCTCCACCTCCTCCTCCTCCTCCTCCTCCTCCCTCCTCCTCCTCCTCCTCCTCCTCCTCCTCCTCCTCCTCCTCCTCCTCCTCCTCCTCCTCCTCTCTCCCTCCTCCTCCTCCTCCATCTCTTCTATCTCCTCCTCCTCCTCTCCTCCTCCTCTTCTCTCTAGTCCTCCTCCTTCCTCCTCCTCCTCCTCCTCCTCTTTCCTCCTCTCTCCTCCTCCTCCTTTCCTCCTCCATCATCCCCTCCTCTTCCATCATCCGTTTGTCCTTCTCGTCCTCGTTCTCGTTCTCCTCCTCCTCCTCCTATTCCTCCTATCCTCCTCGTCTGTCCTCCTCCTCCTCCTCCTTTTCCTCCTCCTCCTCCTCCTCCTCCTCCTCCTCCTCCTCTCTCCTCCTCCTCCTCCTCCTCCTCCTCCTCCTCCTCCTCCTCCTCCTCCTCGTCCTCTTCCCTCTTCCTCTTCCTCCTCCCCTCCTCCTCCTCCTCCTCCTCCTCCTCCTCCTTCTCCTCCTTCTCCACCTCTCCTCATCCTCCTTCCTCCTCCTCCTCCTTCATTCTCTCCTTCTGCCTCTCCCTCCTCCTCCTCCTCTCCTCTTCCTCCTCTCTCCTCCTCCCTCCTCCTCCTCCCTCCTCCTTCTCCCTCCTCCTCCTCCTTCTCCTCCTCTCCTCCTCTCCTCCCTCCTCCTCTCCTCCTCCTCCCTCCTCCTCCTCCTCCTCCTCCTCCTCCCTCCTCCTCCTCCCTCCTCTCCTCCTCCACCTCCTCCTCCTCCCCTCCTCCTCCTCCTCCTCCTCCCTCCTCCTCCTCTTTCCTCCTCCTCCTCTCCACCTCCTCCTCGTCCATCATTTCCATCTCCTCCTCGTCCATCATTTCCTCCTCCTCCACCAACATCACTTCCATCTCCTCCAAACATTTCCTCCTCCTCCTCCTCCTCCCCCTCCTCCTCCTCCTCCTCCTCCTCCTCCTCCTCCTCCTCCTCCTCCTCCTCCTCCTCCTCCTCCTCCTCCTCCTCCTTCTCCTCCTCGTCCTCCTTCTTCCCCTCCTCCTCCTCCTCCTCCTCCTCCTCCTCCTCCTCCTCCTCCTCCTCCTCCTCCTCCTCCTCCTCCTCCTCGTCCTCCTCCTCCTCCCCTCCTCCTCCTTCTCCTCCTCCTCCTCCTCCTCCTCCTCCTCCTCCTCCTCCTCCTCCTCCTCCTCCTCCTCCTCCTCCTCCACCCACTTCTCCCCCTCCTCTTCCTCTCCTACCCATTATTTTCCTTCTCCTCCTCTCCTCCGTCTGCTACCTCCTGCTCCTCTTTCTGCCTTCTCCTCCTGCTGCTCCTCTTCCTGCTGCTTCTCCTTTACATGCTCCTCTCCTTGCTGCTCCTTCTCCTGCTGCCCTGCTCCTCCTCCTCCTCCTCCTCCTCCTCCTCCTCCTCCTCCTCCTCCTCCTCCTCGGACTCGTCGTTCCCCCTCCTTCTCTTCCTCCCCCCCATCTTCTCGTCCTCCTCCTTCCTCCTCTCTCCCCCCCCCCTTCCTTATCCATCTCCTTCTTCTTCTCCTCTTCCTCCTCCTTCTGTTTTCTTCTTCCATTACCTGTTCCATTTCCTCCTCCTCCTTCTCTTCTGTTTCTTCCTCCTTTATATCCTCCTCCATTTCCTCCTCCTCCCTAATCTCCTCGTCCTCATTATTATCATCATTATTATCATCCTTCCATTGTCGTCATTTAAGCATGAAATGTTCTAGAACCTAACCTGGTGATGAGATGGTCGCACTTCTGTCCCCATCTACACCAGCTCTCCAATTTTGCTGTAGTAGTGCTGGCAAAGAACGTTGCGCTGGGCAGCCTTGCTCAGGACCAGCCTCCACTTGACAGGATGTAGAGCATTGAGCGTGGAGTTGTAGTGTCTCGCCATGTTCTCACGGTCTGTCCACGTATATTTCACAGGCATCATCTTGATCTTGTCTCTAGGGTAGAGGCCGCTCACGATGAAGGGCACCGTGATTTTCAGAAAGGCGCCGTACTTCCTGAAGTAGCCAGCCATGAACTGGAAATCCTGGGCGTCCTTGGCATTGATGATGTAAACGTCCCCTGAACCCCCTGGTAGGAACTCTCCGTAGCTGATGTTCTTCTGGTGGGTGTTGTGGTTCTGGCGAACTCTCTTCAGGAGTTCTCTGACTTTGACATCTGTCCGGGCGATGTTGGTCATGTCCTCTATAGCTTTATTGCCTGCTCCACTTCCCCATTTGCTTCTCACCCATGTCCACGTGGTCGTATTGATGTTCAAAAAGCTGAAAGAGCAGTACGACAGCAATATGAACAGATCCGCAGAGCAGTGATGAAGCTGCCGCTGGGTCTGCCGCTGCTGTTAGTGCTGTGAGAAGTGTTTACTACTGACATTATCTGTGATGGTGCATGAGAAAACGAGGTATAAGGTGCCACAATGCTAAACTGGGGTACTAACATGACTAATTACAACAGCGTCTGTGAACACTACTCTACAAACAGTGCGTTAATAACTATGTAAGCTTTTTAAGTAGCAAATTTTAAAAGTTATATGGGGTAACGTATACCAACGTTTAGATAAACAGGATTTAAGCATTCATCACATTTACAACCCTGATCATTTTTACACCAATTTTTTTCTCTCAACAACGATTTTGATATCAAAACACTCAGCAATCATTGTACTGGTCAGAAATGTATTTACCTTACCTATGATAGTTTACTGGAACCTTTTCAATGAAAGTAAGAATGGGTGGAAAACGCTGCAAATCCCTATACTGTTCCGTAACAAATTAGGCACATACCTATAACAAGAAGGGCAAAGCCCATACGACTAACATGCTTGACCTTGACCTTTACATGACCTTGTTCTTTACATGACCTTGACATTTACATGACCTTGACCTTTGCATGACCTTGACCTTTGTATGACCTTGACCTCCAGGTGTCCTTCAAGGTCAAGGTCAAACAACTAAACTTAGCAATGACATCATACACTAAGAACTGCTTTACACATTTTTCCTACCAAAATACATGTGACCTTGACCCAAGGTCAAGGTCATCCAAGGTCAAGCAAAACAAAGCTGGTAATTCAAGACATAGGAAGCACAATGGTGCTTATTGGCACTTTCTACCATGAGATATGGTCACTTTTAGTGGTTCACTACCCCATTTTGGTGACATTTCATAGGGTCAAAGTGACCTTGACCTTGATGATATGGGACCAAATGTGTATCATGATGAAAGTATAACATGTGTACTACAATGTTATGAAGTTTGGAAGAGTTATCTTCCATAGTTCAGGGTCAAGGTCACTTCAAAATATGTATACAATCCAACTTTGAAGAGCTCCTGTGACCTTGCCCTTGAAGCAAGGTCAACCAAACTGGTATCAAAAGATTGGGATTACTTTGCCCTATACACCGTATATAGGTCAGGTATCCAATCTCAAAAACGTCAGAGAAAATTGCGACAAGAAGGGCAAAGCCCATACGACTCACATGCTTGACCTTTATATGAACTTGACCTTCAGGTGACCTTCAAGGTCAAGGTCAAACAACTAAACCTACCAATGACATACACAAAGAAATGCTTTACACATTTTCCCTAACAAAATACATGTGACCTTGACCCAAGGTCAAGGTCATCCAAGGTCATGCAACACAAAGCTGTTAATTCAAGACATAGGAAGCACAATGGTGCTTATTGACACTTTCTACCATGAGATATAGTCACTTTTAGTGGTTCACTACCTCATTTTGGTCACATTTCATAAGGGTCAAAGTGACCTTGACCTTGATGATATGTGACCAAATGTGTCTCATGAGGAAAGTATAACATGTGCCCCACATAATTATTAAGTTTGAAACAGTTATCTTCCATAATTCAGGGTCAAGGTCACTTCAAAATATGTATACAATCCAACTTTGAAGAGCTCCTGTGACCTTGCCCTTGAAGCAAGGTCAACCAAACTGGTATCAAAAGATAGGGTTTGCTTTGACCTATATACCACTTGTAGCTAAGGTCGCCATTCTTAATAACGTGGGAGAAAATTGGGAAAATGTGAAAAATGACTGTTTTTGAGACCACATTTATGGCTCCTGTGACCTTGACCTTGAAACAAGGTCAAGTCACTATGTATGTTTTTTGAGGCCTTGTCATCATACACCATCATGTCACATTTGGTGTTGATAGACTTAATAGTCTCCAAGAAAAATCCAACGTTTAAGTTTTTTACGCCCAGACGGACGGACGCCCGGACAGACGGACGGACGGACGCCCGGACGGACGGACGGACGACACGGCTCAGTACATAGACTCACTTTTGCTTCGCATGTGAGTCAAAAAGCAATCATTGTACTGGTCCAAAATGTATTTACCTCTTCTTCTTCTTCTTCATAGTACTGTGGATACCCCGATGACTCGAGGAAATTGTTCCACAATTTTGGTGCGCCCGGGCAGGGTTTAGCGGGGTCGGGCAAGCCAGTTCTTCAGAGACAATCTGACCTATGATAGTTTACTGGAACCTTTTCAATGAAAGTAAGAATGGGTGGAAAACGCTGCAAATCCCTATACTGTTCCGTAACAAATTAGGCACATACCTATAAAAAAAACTACGAAAGCGCCGAAAGCCTGCATCTAACATCACCAGGCAGGCTTTGGACTGGAACCCACAAGGAAAGCGCAAAGTGGGTCGACCAAAACAGACTTGGCGTAGGAGTGTCGACGCTGAAGTAAAGGCCACCAGAATGACATGGGCGGAGCTGAAGAAGACCTGCCAGAACCGTGTGCGTTGGAGGAGTGTTGTTGCGGCCCTATGTTCCTCAAGGAATGAAGAGACATAAGTCAAAGTAAGTCAATAAATAAGAAATATATATATAAACAACATCAGAATTTCCCCAATAATGGTTTTGGTTCAAACACATTTAGAAAGTAGTGCACTATTTGGGCATGCACTTGCTGTATCCAGAATAATTCCCTGAAACTTGTTTAGGAAAAACACATTTACTACACAAATTTACTGCGATTGCCAGTTGGACACAGCGCTTATTATCAACGATATTCCTGGATGTCACATGGTGCGCATTATCAGTTCTTGCTCAGTCTATCCTCTTTCCGCAAGTGCGCAGTTTAGAAACTTTTAAGCTCGAATCCATGCATAGGACACATACACCTACACGGTGCGAAGAAAAGGAGTAAAGGCTTCCAGGAACGGGCCACACTTGTGGACTCGTCCAAGGAGAGGGGTGTGAGAAAGACAACCACGTTGGCGGGAAACACAAACTGGCGGGACACAACATCTGATTGGTTGCGTTTTTATGTTGTTTTTTATTACTTGTCATATTCTTGAGTCATTCTCTGTGTGAATCACTGCAAATTCACTGAGAATTAACCAACCAAGATCGCTTGACTGTCATATGCTGTTGCTTGTTCACTTGAATGGCCCGCCAGCTTGGCCGTCTTTCTCACACCCCTCTCCTCGGACGAGTCCACTAGTGTGGCCGTTTATGGCAGCCTTTCCGAAAAGATTATACCATCAGGAGAAAGAAAAATTTGAAAATGATGATTTGGCATTGAAATACCTTCTCAGGCCGATTTCTCGAAAGATAAGCGGCGCGACTTACCGACTCGTTTTCTCAAGCGGCGTCTCATTTTTGCAACTGAGATGAGTAAGATGTCAAATGGAGGTCTTCTATACAGTTGTATTTAAAGTGGCGTGTGACATGTTAAGAAAGCTTCTAGCTCGGGTGCAGAACGGCATTGCCCTCCCTGTCGAAATCGGTTGCAGGGGCTTTGTCAGCAGGTCCATGGTTGGGCGGTGGTTAAGAGGCTGCAGACAGCTGTGTAAGCTGCCTCCCTTTGGATTTGAAGAAAACACGTGTCGCCCTGATGGATTTGAGGTCTTCCGCAGTTTCATCTCAAGATACCTCCAAGTGGCACATAAGTGCGGCTAGGGGCGGGCGGTGCGAGTGCTACTGGAGCAGGCCCCTAAAGAACAAGGACCACAGCATTCCAGCTGATGATGGAGGTATCAGTGCAGCTCAAACGGTGACGCTGCCTGCCAAACTGCATGCAAACACTGCATGCAAACACTGCATGCAAACACTGCATGCAAACACTGCATGCAAACACTGCATGGGCTCATGAGAGGAGGCAGTCGAGGTACGAGGTACTCCGCTTGAAATGGTGCGAGGAGGGTTGGGACTGTCAGGTGCTCCCAGTCGAAGTGGAGTGTAGAGGCTTCGTAGCGCATTCAACAACCCGGTTTTTCATGCCGTTGGCTGGCAAGCCGTCACGCTCCAAAAGGGTCATTGGGCAACTCCAGCAGACAGCCGAGGCAGCGTCCTTGTGGATCTGGCACAAGAGCCAATGCCTTAGGGGCCTTCAGTTCTGCTCCAAACCGATACCCCCCTGTGGCGTTTGCTGCTTGGGGCCGCCCATGTCCGAGCTACTGGAGTAGGCCCCGAAAGCTCCACGGACATGGGTTCCAGCTGATGAAGGGGGTATCGTGCGGCGGCTGCCGTATGTGTATTTTAAGGCGTGTGTTTAGTCCTTTTAGTCAGGCATGCATAGAAATAGTGTCAGATGTGAACGTGAGTTCAACATTTCATTACGACTATGAAGACTATTTCATTCCATCATTTACTTACCCGGCGTTAGTCACCCAGGACTCTGTATGAAATGAAGCGTTCCACATCCACATCTGGGCGAGGACGTCTTCGCTGAGGTAGAAGTAGGCTTGTATGTCATGGTAGCCCATGTTGATGGCGTGAATGGTACACTCGTAGCCAAAATAACCACTCCGCACCCCAGCCTCCACGAACGTCACCGGAAGAGCAGCGGCCGGGCTGAAAAGAACAGTGTCGATTT
>JAWQFJ010021676.1:5000-20000 GCA_034096865.1 Theodoxus fluviatilis
CATCTGTGTCAGGACAGGTAGGAACTCATCAATGCACTCAACTAAGAGGGGTGTGGGAACATGGTCAAGGCTTACAGGAGGTAGGGTTCATACTGCGGATGGTCTAGAGGACCGCCCTAGCCTCAACCGGGCTGAACTGAAGGAGGGGAGTACCCCTGAAGGATACTGGGTCATCACTAACAGGCGCACCTATATCAGCAGACATGTCAACGTTGCTTCGAATATCGGACACCTTGGACACAAAAAAGTTGCAAAACATCTGAGGTAACAGTGACATTGGTGAAGAAGGGAAGGTAGTACAACGGGTCTTGTTAATGAGCATGTTCGTGATGGAAAATAATTGACCGCAAGTGGTAGAAGCACATATCTTTGCATTGAAGTATTGTCTTAGCCGTATCGACTAGACGATTGATCTTGTGTTTGAAAGAACAACAATTTTCTTTGTGAACAGCCAAACCAGAACGCAGCCACTGTCGCTCATCTTGTCGCTTTATCTGCTTCAAAGCACGGGGTTCGGCAGCGATGGTGCTATACCACGGGGTGGAGCGACACCGAGGGACCTTGCGCTGCTCTGCTGGGGCATGACTATAAAGGTGATCACACAACTGATCAGCGGATGGCGCGGGTGACGCAGCAGCCAGAGCAGCCACATCATGTTTGACCGCAGTCAAATCAATCCCACGGAGATTTCGAACGCTACGGTACACCGGCCGCCACACCGACCGCCGCACATCCAAGTCACACAACACAGCAAAATGGTCAGAGGTCAAGGTTTGAGAGACATAACATGAACGAAACACAATGTCATTAGAACGAAACAGCACCCAGTCAATGATATGACCAGACCTGTGGGTGGGGTCTGAAACAGCTTGCTTCAGACCGAAGGTAGACAAGATGTCCACCATGCGTTCAGTACTGTAGCTTTCTGGCTTATCATAATGGAAATTAAAGTCATCAACAATAACAACATTCCCTTGAAGAGTGGCTAATATATCACTAAACTCTGCATAGAACATAGCATCAGTCAACTTGTTTGCTTTGCTGGGAGGTGGCCTATACACACAAAAGAAATGCACACAAACTGGAGTGTTCAAAGTCAGCTGGATGACCTCGAAACTGTCATGGGAAAAAGAGAAAGATGTACTGATCACAACTGGAAATTGTTCTCTAAACAGTACTGCCACACACCCCACCCTCGTTGCACGAGGATGAGACTTGAGACAGTAACCTGCAGGAGTAAGGTACGCGTGCTTGGATTCGTCGCCGTGAGTCTTCAACCATGTCTCGGTCAGAAACATGATATCCACTTTCTCATCGCGAATAAACTCCACAATGTCAATGCGCTTGGACTTGTTCCAGACAGACTGTGCATTAAAGACACACACAGACAGGCGGTCACGTGACGATGACTTGACGTCGACAAGGTTGTAAGGCTGCCGCCCACGGGGAGTTCCCGACACAAAGCCCGACACTCCAGGTGTGGGGACAACGAGCGTACAGTTGTTGACAGTAGATTTTATAGAGACATCAGCAAAAGGAAGAGGCGCAGACTCAGTGTCTGAAGCGTCAGACACTGGGCTGAGGGGCACCGACCTGAAGACTGAAGATGTAGGCGATGATGCGCTGCCAGAGGCGATGACGTCGGGAGATGTAGCGAACGCACAAACAAGAATCTGTGCAGAAGGGTGACGGTCAGATTTAGGTTTAGGGTTCGTGGAACAGTGAACATGACGTCGTTCATTCTCCCCCCTCTCCCGGATCGTCGTGGCCTCTTGGGAAGATTCCTGGCAATGCCAAGCTCCTTCAGCGTAGAGGTGAGGGAGGGGGAGGGCGTCACGGAACAGTCGGCCTTGGACAGGAGGTCAGTACGGCTGTACTGACGAAGGGGGTGCGTCTCGTTGTTGTTTTGGTTTAGTGCACTTGCACCAAACCAGACACCAGGGTCAACAGAAGGTGAGGTGAGCTGCCGATCAGGCGAGCCAGCACCGGGGGCCGAGGTGAACACTGCATCACCCTGCCTGGCTGTCCATGGGGGCCCAGAAATGGGTGAGCTCTCGCTCTGCTGTAGGCCTAGCAGGCCAGCAGACAGTAGAGTCACTGCATGGAGAAATAGTAGAAATCCCACAGCTTTGACCTCCTGTAGCAGAATCGCACAGAAAATGATCCATGGCGGCGCCCACATCTTGACAAATGTTCCAGACAAAGATGAGGAACAGGACAATGACAGGAACGGTACAGCACAGCAAAAACATCAGAGCCCAGCAACAACGCCTGTCAGGGCGCGTGAACCGGAACTCACTTCATTATATTTCAGACAAACTAAATTTCGATAAACAATCAAACATTGTGGTAGCATGTGGCTGCTATCCATATATACACACGATGAATACAGAGATAAATACTTAGTGGTATGAAAAAGTCTATCCATATTCATCATCAACATGCTGCCGACGGTACTTCATGGCATAGTAAATGAACGTGGCAACCGAATTTGTTTTTAATGTACCCTTGACCGTTCAATAAGAATTCAATCATGCGGTCCCTAGTATCCATGTATTCTATATAACTCTTTAGCTATATCTGAGAGAGAGAGAGAGAGAGAGAGAGAGAGAGAGAGAGACAGAGAGAGAGAGAAAAAAAAAGAAACAGAGAGAGAGAAACAGAGAGAGAGAGAAACAGAGAGACAGAAACAAAGAGACAGAAACAGAGAGACAGAAGCAGTGAGACAGACAAAGAACCAGAGAGAAAGAGAGAGAGAGAGAGAGAGAAAGAAACAGAGAGAGAGAGACTGATTGATTGATTGATTGATTGATTGATTGGTTGGTTGGTTGGTTGGTTGGTTGGTTGGTTGGTTGGTTAGTTGAGTTGGTGGGTGGGTGGGTGGGTGGGTGAGTGGCTGGTGGTTTGGCTTGGTTTGGCTTGGCTTGGCTTGGCTTAGTTTGATTTGGATCAATGAATGAATGAATGAATGAATGATTGATTGATTGATTGATTGATTGATTGATTGATTGATTGATTGATTGATTGATTGATTGATTGATTGACTGACTGACTGCTTGATTGATTAGCTGATCGATCGATCGATCACACAACAATTTACACAATAGCATTACTCACAATAAATTCATGGTAACGAAACACCACATTGAAAAAAATATCGACAGAAATTTAAAATATGACGAAAAATTACTTAGGGTAACTGTACAGGAAAACTGTGTGGTTTCAATGAAAATGTCTGCAAAGATTTCACACAGAAAGAGATGGAGAGAGAGAGATAGAGAGATAGAGATAGAGAGAGGGAAAGAGAGAGAGATAGATGGAGAGAAAGAGAGAGGGTGAGAGGGTGAGAGAAAGGGAAAGAGAGAGAAAGAGAGAGAGAAAGAGAAAGCAAGAGAGAGAGAAAGAAAAAGAGAAAGCAAGAGAAAGAGAAAGAGAGAGAGACAGAGAGAGACAGAGATAAAGAGAGAGAGACAGAGAGAGACAGAGAGCGACAGACAGAGAGAGACAGCCAGAGAGAGACAGACAGACAGAGAAGAAGACAGACAGACAGAGACAGAGAGAGCAGGCAGGCAGGCAGAGACAGAGAGAGACAGGAGGTAGACACAGCAGACAGAGACACCAGAGAGAGAGAGAGAGAGAGAGACAGAGAGAGACAGAGAGAGAGAGAGAGGGGAGGGGGGGGGGGAGAGAGAAGAGGCCTACATATGCGCTTACGCACACTCACACTATAGGCTTGTTAAGGAGGCGCAGCGCTGCACGTGTTTCACACCTGAACAGCAATTTTGGGGCGTGATTCACTCAGCGCTGTGCATCACAGATCCGAGGTGATTCACACGATTTTCAAAATGGCGTCTTCGATCCCGCACCTGCCCTCGATGCGTAAAATAACCCTCAGAAACATCATTTTGGGACGGGAACGGGCTTTATTTGCCCCATGCGCGAGTAATGGCAAGTAAGAATGACACAGTAGTTGACTTTATTCATGCAGAATACATTTAAACGTGCATAAACGATGTCTGTGGCAAAGAAAACACTTTCTTAGCGTCTAGCAACACAACATGGGGCGCAGAAGATTTACCTCCCTTTTAACAAGTGAAGCGCTGCACTACAATCTGTAGGTGTTCAGAGAGGCAAAGAGGCAGAGAGGCAAAGAGCGCTCAATGATCGCAAACATGACGTGCTCATGCAGCGCTTCGTAGCTTCTGTAAAAAATTTCCCAAAAGCCTAGTGAGAGACAGAGAGACAAAGAGAGAGAAAGGGGTGGGGGGGGGGGGGGTGGAGGGGGGGGGGGGTATGTGAGGAGGTGAGAACAGAGATGCAACCCACCATCTGTGGCTTTTCTCTTACAGATTGGAAAAAACAAACATTATCATACCATGGACACTAGAGACGACCGCTGCTCAAAATAACGCACCACCGGGGGGGGACCCCCGCGATAAAAGTGCGCCGTGGCGACTCCGGAATTGTCCTTTCCGGTCATGTGACCCCGCTTGACTGTCTATTTAATCCTCCGTGTCTTCCTGCTCTCTCATTCCCTCGATATGATTCTGCTCTGTCTCCTCGTCCTCGCGGCGCCCGGTAAGTGAAGTGTAAGAACGATTTATGAGCGAGTGAATGCATGAAGTATGAATGAATGAAGATATGGATGGATGACTGACATTTTACGGCCTATCAGCTTCTGTAACCATGTAAGGCTGTCAACCACGAAAATCGCTACTGTTAAGAATAAGAGCAAGTGTAGAATTCCCTGCTTAGTCGGTTTTTACGAATCGCAACGTGGATACGAGATGGGTCTATTCTGACCCCCAACCCACAGAAAGTTTCTGAAGTAAAAGCAAACTAACATTTCCACAGCTGACATAGTCATGTGGATCACCCTCTTTGTCGCTTAGTCGCTTTTTACGAATCGCTACGTGGATGCGTGATGGGTCTATTCTGACCCCCAACCCACAGAAAGTTTCTCAAGAAAAAGCAAACTAACACTTCCACATCTGACATAGTCATGTGGATCACCCTCTTTGTGTGGGACCCCTTGAAAACGGGTGCCCCACTTGAATGTGAAGTGATTTTATAAACTGATATTTCTCCAAGCACTCCTGCTACTGACATTTTCTGGAACGTTTGATCGAAATGCAATCTGCCTTTCATATGTTTTCTTTCCTCCAATATTTTCAGCGACGCGCTTCGACAAGTGGTACATGCTTCGATCCATGCGGAACGGGGGAGAGATTGTCTCCGTTTATAGCACGAGGTCAAAAGATAGTGGGGTCGTCTTCAATCTGTCTTGAGTGCCGAAAGTTGGCTTCTTGTTGCAGAGGAATTGAATGATATTTGGGCACAATCATAATTATGCGTACTGCAATGGTAGACACATTTTTCATAAAATATACTATAATTTCTTGCAAAGCTAAAACAAAATCCGGGGCATGATAGTGAAGTGTATGCGGAAAATTTAAGTAAGTTCACATACGTTTGACTAAAATATTCACACTTACGAAGTTTTTAACCGATTTCAAGGTATGAGCTACTTGTGGTAAGGTTTCGTTACGTTATGAAATGTAATGTTACTCTGTGTTGTGCTTCATATTTTGCTGCGCTATACTGTGCTGTCGTGCTGTGTTGGGCTGTACTGTGCTGTGTTGTGTTGTGTTTGTAGTGTATTTAGAAAATCTCACTGTTGTTCAAGGGAAACAATCGTGAAATTATTACTCTTAGTTTATTAGATTAATCTCGCTTGGTAGTAGCTTGCCGCCTGTGCAAATGACTTCCATCAACCGTCACAATAAAGCTTGGAACTGTTAACCAAGTTCTCATCGTCTTTCTTGATTGTGTGCATCCAAACAACACTATATACATCCAGTTATTCACCAAGCTCACCCCCCTCATCATCACAATGTCTTGCCGTGTCGTGTCCTGTGGATTCATGCCATGTCATGCCATGTCATGGTGTCATGCCATATTATGTCAATGTGTTGTGTCCTGTCGTGTCGTTTAGTCAATCATGTCCCAGAATGTTATTTCATGCCACTGTGCATGTAAAACAAGGCTGAAGTATGAAAAACAGTTTTCGAGAAAACCTTGAGTAAAGTTATCAGCACACTCAGTCACGTATACATTTCCCTGATACTTACATCACTGTAACAAGAACGAAAGATTTTCTCTGTGAAAATGCTTTGTTTTTTTATATGCATGGATAAAAAGATAATACTGTGGTTGAAACATCTCATTTTTTTCTCTTTTTTTTTTTCATATTCTAACCTTGTTATCTCATGCACAGTCACATATGGAAAATCCGGGAACGAAAGGGAGTTAACCCCTCCTGTGATCTGTTGTTTACCTACTAGTGTCCCAGGCAGTCACGTGTCATAGGATGCGGATGGCTTTATGGACTGCAAAGCCTCTGCTGTCTCCAAGTTCTGACAGTGTTGTTTGCCGTCAACACACAGACACAGCACCTAACTCATTCCCCATCTTTCCGTCTGTATGGGGTGCGTTTGACCTAGAGAGCAGGACATCAGTTTTCGGGCAAACTCTGAGAAAAGTTATCAGCGCACCGAGTAACTAAGTCACGTATTTGGTTTCCTGGGCTTTTACACAAATGTAAGAATGAGAAATTTACTCGTGAACATGCTGGTTTTTTTCTGGATGCATAAATGAATAAATGATATGATTTTTGAAACATATAATCTTGTCATTTTTCCGACTGTAACCTTCGTTTAACATGCTGTCACAAATTTGCACTCTAACAACTTTTATTAAGTATTGTCTTCGTTAAATGAACACGTTAAAATATTTATTTCAAAACAAAACTTTCCGCGCCCAGTTGTGAACATACCACGGCCGTGGGTGCTCAGGCGTTTTAAAGTGGATAGGGAAGGTCGACAAGTGACCATTCATTTTTAAAGAAAATATCTGCAGGCGCAAAGCCTGGTTTCAACACACACAGGACAAGTTGAATGAGGGCGAAATCCAAGGATGTCTTATCAGACAGCGAGCTTACAGATTCCGTGATAATGTTCTTCCTCACCTCTGCTGGGTCACTGGAGACTAGGAATACTTGAGTCTGTTTCTTCTCAGACTGAGGACACGACAGATAAGGGACCTTTCGTCAGATTATGCCGGAAATGACAACCTGTGCGAAAACTCACATTCGTGCTCGCACACATGCATGCACGTACGCACACACATACACACACACACACACTCACACACAAACACACACACACACACACACACTCACTCTCTCTCTCACACACACACACACACACACACACACAAACAACCCAACAACGACAACAAATAAAACACAATAACAAAACGAAACAAAACCAAAATACACACAGCATTTTATGTAATCCTATTTCACCTCCTCCTTTCCTTCTATCCCACCCCATACACTCCACTCCATTACCTATCTCCCATCCCCACTGTCCCACCCCATACACTCCACCCATTACTTATCTCTCATCCCCACTGTCCCACCCCATACACTCCACTCCATTACCTATCTCCCATCCCCACTGTCCCACCCCATACACTCCACCCATTACTTATCTCTCATCCCCACTGTCCCACCCCATACACTCCACTCCATTACCTATCTCCCATCCCCACTGTCCCACCCCATACACTCCACCACCCCATTACGTATCTCCCATCCCCACTGTCCCACCCCATACACTCCACCCCATTACTTATCTCCCATCCCCACTGTCCCACCCTAATCCATTTTCCTCTTTTCCCCTCTTCCCAGCCAAACCTGTTGTTCCCCTCTGTACTTTACACACAGTTAGCTACACACAGACACTTACATGCACGCACGCACACACATACACATACGCACACAAACACACATAAACCAACTCACACAAACAAACACACACACACACACACACAACACACACACACACACACACACACACACACACACACACACACACACACAAACAACACACACACACACACACACACACACACACACACACACACACACACACACACACACACACACACACACACACACACACACACACACACACACACACACACACACACACACACACACACACACACACACACACATGCGTACACCAACAGAACGAACAAATGAATGAACGAACGAACGGAAGGATGGACAGATGAATGATCATCAATGAATACATGAATGAATGAATGAAGGAATGAATGGATGATCTATGGCGTATAAGCCTTAGCAGGCTATGCAAAGCTAGCGACTACACACATTACAGAAGCTGGTTTGCAGCAGAGCAAGCACCAGCTCTATTTCCCTTAAACATTCGCCTTTGACCAATCGCGTAGGGAGACGCAGTGTTTCTATTCTTAGCATCCAACCCGCCAGCAGAGCTTGGTCTCGTTAATTTCAATGCATGCCATGCTTTGTGTGTGTGTGTGTGTGTGTGTGTGTGTGTGTATGTGTGTGTGTGTGTGTGTGTTTGTGTGTATGTGTGTGTGTGTGTGTTTGTTCGTGCGTGTGTGTGTGTGTGTGTGTGTTTGTGTGTGTTTGTGTGTGTGTGTGTGTGTTTGTGTGTGTGTGTGTTTGTGTGTGTATGTGTGTTTGTGTGTGTGTGTTTGTGTGTGTGTTTGTGTGTGTTCGTTTGTATGTGTGTATGTGTGTGTGTGTGTGTTTGTGTGCGTGTTTGTGTGTGTGTGTGTGTTTTTGTGTGTTTGTGTGTTTGTGTGTTTGTATGTATTTGTGTGTGTGTTTGTGTGCGTGTTTGTGTGTGTGTATGTGTGTGTGTGTGTTTGTGTGTCTTCCTAAGTAAGCTGCAGAATAGACATAGTGTGAAGTAACCAGGGTGATGGGTCACGTGTGGGGGAGTGTTTGTATTTCTGATGCCGCTGGAATGGGCCATGGGGGTTCTCACATAGCGACCTACACGATCTAGCACACAACATACAAAATATTCGGTATTTGTGTGTGTGTGTGTGTGTGTGTGTGTGTGTGTGTGTGTGTGTGTGTGTGTGTGTGTGTGTGTGTGTGTGTGTGTGTGTGTGTGTGTGTGTGTGTGTGTGTGTGTGTGTGTGTGTTTGTGTGTGTGTGTGTGTGTGTGTGTGTGTGTGTGTGTGTGTGTGTGTGTGTGTGTGTGTGTGTGTGTGTGTGTGTGTTTGTGTGTGTGTGTGTTTGTGTGTGTGTGTGTGTGTGTGTGTGTGTGTGTGTGTGTGTTTGTGTGTGTGTGTGTGTGTGCAGTAGACAGTGGGGATATTTTTTGGCACTATCACGGCAGTCACGTTTGAGCAATCATGACACCATATTCATTCTGATTTGTTTTGTGTGTGCGTAAAATTAATTGTTATCCTTTAGGAAGAACACAATACATGACTCTTTCGATCAGATGGCATTCATACGCAGTAAATGTGATTGTAACTACCGAACTTTACAGGAGGGATTGCAGGCTTCATGATAAGCGTGACTGTAATTGAAGTTGATTTTTGGCTAATCATGAACGTGAAATTAGTCAAACGTTATAAATAGAACGACACTGTTGTGAACGCTTCTTTAAAAAATGCGCAGTGACCAGGCAAGCGAATATACTCAGGCTTACTTCTTTGATTGAGGCTGGAAGTCAGTCTGACATTTAGGTTACTTAGTCAGTTCGCCAGTGAACCAGTCATTTGACAGTCAGTCAGTCAGTCAGTCAGTCACTCAGCCACTCAGTCAGTCTATCAAGCATTCAGTCAGTCAGTCAGTCAGTCAGTCAGTCAGTCAGTCAGTCAGTCAGTCAGTCAGTCAGTCAGTCAGTCAGTCAGTCAGTCAGTCAGTCAGTCAGTCAGTCAGTCAGTCAGTCAGTCAGTCTGTCAGTCAGTCAGTCAGTCAGTCAGTCAGTCAGTCAGTCAGTCAGTCAGTCTGTCAGTCTGTCAGTCTGTCAGTCTGTCAGTCTGTCGATCCGATCCCTCGCCCGCCTCACTCGCTCACTCGCCCGCCTCACTCGCTCACTCGCTTACTCACACCCACTCACTCATCAACTCTCTCACTCCCTCTCTCATCCCTGCAGCCTGGGCAGCCACCAACGGAGACCCTCACTGCTCCCAAGGCCGAGACACCATCGTGCACCTGTTTGAGTGGAAGTGGTCCGACATCGCCCAGGAGTGCGAAAGATTCCTCGGCCCTCACGGATTCTGCGGCGTCCAGGTAAGCACACCTCTGCATTGAGCCAAAGGCCTTGGCAATAAAGTTCCGTTCCGTTCAGTTTCGTTCAGTTCAGTTCAGTCCAGTCTAGTCCAGTCCAGCTCAGCTCAGCTCAGCTCAGCTCAGCTTAGCTCAGCTCAGCTCAGCTCAGCTCAGCTCAGCTCAGCTCAGCTCAGCTCAGCTCAGCTTAGCTCAGCTCAGCTCAGCTCAGCTCAGCTCAGCTCAGCTCAGCTCAGCCCAGTCCAGTCCACAGTCCAGTCCAGTTCAGTCCAGTCCAGTCCAGTCCAGTCCAGTTCAGTTTACATCAGTTCCGCTCAGTTCAGTTCAATTCAGTTCTGTCCACGTCAGTTCTATTCAGTTCAGTTCAGTTCAGTTCAGTTCACGCCAGTGCAGTTCACGTCACTTCACTTCACTTCACTTCACTTCATTTCATTTCACTCCACTCCACTCCACTCCACTCCACTCCACTCCACTCCACTCCACTCCACTCCACTCCACTCCACTCCACTCCACTCCACTCCACTCCACTCCACTCCACTCCACTCCACTCCACTCCACTCCACTCCACTACATTCCACTTCATTGCACTTCAGGTAGGCACCCCAGGGATGGAGAGCTCTTGGGAGACTGTACCTTAAATGTCTGGTGTCATGGTTCAGGATCATTATGAACTCTAAGATACCATCGCCAAACATATTTGCAAAGTGTTAGCTTTTGGGTCGGTCCCACTTCTAAATTACTGTCCCAAAAATTTCCTGATTGTCAAGATGTTAACGTTGTCACTGGCAATGTGTCCCTTGGCAGGAAAAGGCCCACTCCCCCCGTCCGTGATGTCATTAGGAGGACTGTAGTCGGTATGGCAAGATTTTCCATGTAGCAACAAACTTACGAGCAGAGCGTCTAACTCTCCCAATTGAAGCGTGCATATGAGTTCATTAATCATTGTGTGTCTGCTAGTACAACGTACGGACAGAACCTTTCAACTCAGTGTGTCGTATTTGCGTTCCTTATTGTGATGAAATGGGTGAGGATGATCATATACTTGCCCATTTAGTACAAACAAAGAATCATTATATCACTGCATTATATTGGACGCCAATGTGACAGCAAGACAAGCTGTTACACTCTCTGCATTGTGTTGCTGCATTGAGTACATAGGGAAACTCACAGACGTTGCAAACTTTTACGGGTATTTGT
Source organism: Theodoxus fluviatilis (assembly GCA_034096865.1). Classification (NCBI taxonomy): domain Eukaryota; kingdom Metazoa; phylum Mollusca; class Gastropoda; order Cycloneritida; family Neritidae; genus Theodoxus; species Theodoxus fluviatilis. The sequence continues at coordinate 16,345 of JAWQFJ010021676.1, forward strand.
CTCAGCCACATATGTATCATGGGGAGATTTTTCGGATTTTCCATAACTGTATGTAATGTACTTCTCATTCAATTTTCATTAATTTGGTTAAAAGCTCCTGAAGATATCCTGATGGATTGACATGCTTTCTTCGTCAGAATGTAGATGTTGATCATCAGTGTGCCGAGTGTGTTAATACATGGTTTGCTGAAACATATCCATACACACAAACACACACACACACATACACACACATACTCACACATACACACACACATACACACATGCACACATGCACACAAACACACACACATGCACACAAACACACACACAAACAAACACACACACACAAACAAACACACACACATACACACACCTCACACCATCCCCACACCCATCCCACCCACAGACCTAAACAAAATGTCGCTCATCAACATGTCCTTCTTGAGAACGTTACAGGAAATGTTGAAGCATAACGTATTCTCCCTTTCCTGCAGACCTCCCCCCCCAACGAGAACCGTGTGGTCACCAACCCCTTCCGCCCGTGGTGGGAGCGCTACCAGCCCGTGTCCTACAAACTGGTGACCCGTAGCGGGGACGAAAACGCCTTTAAAGACATGGTGAACCGTTGCAACAAGGTCGGCGTCAGGTGGGTCTCCTGGCACGGATTTGGGTCGGAATACAGGTCTCGAAGGACAACGGTACGTAGTGCCCCTGTAAGTCACGTGGCCTCTTTGCCTGGGCCTTTCCAGCACCTGCGGTCGTCAGCAGGGCGTTTCCAGGTGCCCATGGTGCAGCATGGGAGTCTTCAATACTACCCAGACAGCAAAGATGTTGCTGGTCCCTCACTATCCAAACGTCCTTTACGCCCGTCTTTTCATTCTTGCCACTTTCAACTGCCGAGGCCTCGTTAAGGTTTGATCAGTCGTTCCAGTGATCAAGAGACACAAATATGCCGCCACATGAGATGCCCAAATAGAGGGAATCAGCAAGGGAGAGGTAGAGAGGAGTTGGCAGCAGGAGTACAAGAGGAGTCCGGAGAAGGCAGAGGAAGCAGATCGCAATTTCCTTTCAGCACTCAGGGTTTGTCTGTTGAGAATGTGGCAGAGACTCCCTCGCTCAAATTGGGATCCCTAGCCACCCCAGACTGTCTCCGAGCCATATGACGCACCAAAGCATTACGTACCGTTGTCTTTCAAGATAAGTACTCCGACCCGAATCTGTCCTACTGCCGAATCAACGGTTAATGCCACTGCAGAGTGTTTTCACTGCCCTGACAGGTTACCAAGTGTGCTCCTACGTGGAAGTATAACGCTACTCTAGCCCAGTGTCCAATGATGCAACTTATGGACTTTCTGCAGCACTGAGCATGGCACCAGCTGGCCGTGAAGCGATTGCAAGAGTCTTCAGCCAGGCAGAAAACACACACTGGTCAAGAGGTTACCATTGAAGGCTATACGTGTATATGCCAAATAAGACAAAGCTCTTACCCTCGTCCTCTTGTCCGTCCATGCAGGATCTACCCAGACGTGGTCGTCAACCACATGACTGGATCAGGAGGGACGGGTCAGGGTACGGGGGGCTCTTCCTACGACGCCAACAGCCTCCAGTTCCCCGGAGTTCCTTTTGGTCCCAATGACTTCAACGACGGCAGCAACTGTCACACGTCTGACATGAACATCCACAACTACAACGACAAAGACGAGGTCCGAAACTGCCGTCTGGTCGGCTTGCTGGACCTCAAAATGGGCACCGACTACGTCAGGGGAAAGGTGAGAGTGAGGAGGGAGGTAGGGAGAGAGGGAGGGAGGGAGGGAGGGAGGGAGGGAGGGAGGGAGGGAGGGAGGGAGGGAGGGAGGGAGAGGAGGGAGGGAGGGAGGGAGGGAGGGAGGGAGGGAGGGAGGGAGGGAGGGAGGGAGGGAGAAAGAGAGAGAGAGAGAGAGAGAGAGAGAGAACGAGAGAGAAAGAGAGAGAGAGAGAGAGAGAGAGAGAACGAGAGAGAGAGAGAGAGAGAGAAAGAGCACAGTTACGTACACAAAATGACAGAGAGAGAAAGAAAAAAAAATAGAGAGAGAGAGAGAAAGAGCACAGTTACGTACACAAAATGACAGAGAGAGAAAGAAAAAAAATAGAGAGAGAGAGAAAGAGAGAGAGAGAGAGCACAGTTACGTACACAAAATGACAGAGCGAGAGAGAGAAAGAGAGATAGAGAGAGAGAAAGAGAGAGAGAATAAAAGAGAATATAAGAGGCAGAGAAAGAGGGAGAGAGAGATGAAAACAGTACCAAAATGCACCGGGTTCGCGCGCGCACACACACGCACACACACACATTCACACATTTGCAAACGCACACACAGACACACACACACATACACACACACATACACACACACATTCACACATTTTCAAACGCACACACACAGACACACAGACATACATGCACACACACACATACACACATTTGCAAACGCACACACAGACACACACACACACATACATACACACACACACATACACACACACACACACACATGCGCGCGTCTTGTTACATCCGGTGCCGCATTCCTGCACCACACACCATCCACCTGCCTCAGCAATGTCCCTTTCATCTTCTCTTTCTCTGCACAGGTGGCGGACTACCTCAACCATCTGATAGACCTGGGCGTGGCCGGCTTCCGAGTGGACGCCGCCAAACACATGTGGCCTGGAGACCTGACCGCCCTCTTTGGAAAGGTCAAGAACCTCAGGTAGGTATTGTGTCACCTGATCCTCGCTACCTGAACCTGGAGCCTAACCAACACCTCGGTTTAAAACTTCACGACATACTGTACATGTATATGGGTGACATGACAAAAAGAAATTTTTATAAAGGAACACTCAAGTGCCTGGTGTTGGGTGGAGACAAACCAACGTTGCCTCTGTATATAGGTACATGTAAATTTCAGCGTGATGGTTTGTACCGACATTTGCCCACCTCTGGAGAAATATTCTGAGAGAGTTCTTCGGCTCCAGTACTACTCGTGATACATACAAGTACAATCTCAAGGCGCTTAGGATCAAACCCAAGGTGTTAGTCGCCCCCAACAGAAGGATTGCAGGCAGATGGCTGTCTCCGTCTGATGAAGTCCAGAAGAAAATAAGGCGGCGGAGAACCAACCCTGCTGAGTTTTAGTTGTTCTCTTGTTTTCTTATGAGTCGAAGAATTATTAATCAAAACGATAATTAATGCAAGTTTTTAAAATGTGTGTGCGCGCGTGTGTGTGTGTGTTTGATGTTCACACGTGTGTCTTCCTTTAGTTCTGTATTTGAATTGCAGTATGCTTCGAAACGTCCATCTCTATTGCACACACCCTTGCGTGCACACACATCCTTTCTCTCATCAAAGATCGGACATCTTCGGTGGCGGCAAGCGTCCATTCGTGGTGCAGGAAGTGATCGACCAGGGAGGAGAACCCATCAAGGCCAGCGAGTACACAGGCACTGGGCGTGTTACCAACTTTGTCTTCGGCCTGAAGCTGGCCCAGGTGTTCCGCCACCAGAACGCCATGAAGTGGCTGTCCAACTTTGGCGAGGGCTGGGGCATGATGAAGAGTGATGACGTCTTGGTCTTCATCGATAACCACGACAACCAGAGGGGCCACGGGGGTGGTGGAGGCGTCATCACCCACTGGGAGGCC
>JAWQFJ010021677.1:0-10000 GCA_034096865.1 Theodoxus fluviatilis
CGGACAGGCCGACGACCCGCTCCCAGTTTTGCTAACCAGCTCTCTGCCATGAGACCTCGCGCGACAGCGCTGGACTTGTTGTGCTGGAATGTGGATGGACTGACTACAAGATTGTGGGAACCCGGTTTTGTGAGTTATATCTCATCTTTCCACGTTTGCTGTTTTGTCGAAACATTTACTTCACATGAGTTTGATTTTTCAATATACTTTGCTGATTACCACATTTATCACTCACCAGCAATCAAACTGTCACATCACGGCAGACGATCTGGTGGAGTTGTCGTACTGGTAAAGAAAAGTTTTGCTAAGAAATTAACTCCCTTGCCTTGCAAACATGATAATATGGTTGCTCTCAAAATCGGTAGCAGTTTCCAAAAAAAATGTTATACTTGTGTGTTTGTACGTCCCACCAGCGGACTCTCCTTATTATAGAGATAAAACAACTAAATGTAATTTATATTTGTTAGAAGATACTATACTAGACTTGCAAGAAGCAAACCCGAACTCCGCTATATTAATATGTGGTGACCTAAATGCAAGAACTAAAACATGGAACTTGCATGTCGATGATGACGAACTATTAGAGCATGAAGAACCGATTCCATGTACATGCCCAGATAATACAGCCAATCGAAACTCACAAGACAGCGTAATGAACCAGTTTGGTGAAATACTAGTTGACATATGCAGAGTTCACCATATATATATATAGCAAATGGAAGTAATCACAACGACAGAGAAGGTAAATTTACTTATGTTTCACAGCATGGAGATAGTGTGATCGATTATTGTCTGGTTATGAACAATGCGACGGAAATCGAGGTACGTACAAAAGTAAACTCGAGAATAGAGTCAAATCACATGCCACTCGAGATTTTGGTAGAACAGGAAAGAAAGTTAGAAACAGAGCCAAAAAGAAACAAAAAGACATCCAAAATTATCTGGGACAAAAGTAAAGAGGAAGAAGTTGCATTTAACTTACAATCTGTCTCATTTAGGACAATGCTAAGTCGTGCCGAGGAGAACATAACTTCATGTGTGAACACGTCGGTAAAATTAATTACAGAGGCCCTACTCCAAACAATTGAATGTATGCGTCACACCTTCTGGTCATCTGGTCAAGTAGAGCATAAAAATGCTGACTGGTACGACCAGGACTGCAAAACAGCTAAACATAGGGCCAAAAAGGCACTTTCAGCCTACGAAAGAACAAATACGACGGCAGAGAAAACGGATTATATAAAATGTAGAAATGATTACAAGAAACTAATCCGCGAGAAGAAAAAAGAACATCAAAGTAAACTCCGAAACTTTCTGATGGAAAATTTATATAACTCTGATAAATTCTGGTCAATCATACGAAAGAAATCCAGAAAAAGGGCAAAACTACCCGATATACAAATAGAAACATGGAAACAATACTTTAAAAATCTGTTCAACTATGATAAAGAAAGCACTGATATCACCTTAGACAGTGAAAGTGTTCACGATGACATGCTTGACTCACCGATAACAAGCCAGGAAGTTGACATGGCAATAGCTAAATTAAGACGTGACAAAGCACCAGGGCTTGACGAAATCCCAGGAGAACTGATCAAACTAGCTAAAAAGCTCTTAGTCCCCTATTTCGTACAATTGTTTAACAAGATATATGATACTCAGACATTTCCTGATGAATGGAGCAGATCAGTAATTGTACCAATACACAAAAGTGGAAGCACAGTTGATCCTTCTAACTACAGAGGAATCTCCTTACTAAGTATCGTAAGTAAGGTATTTACCTTCGTGCTAACAAGACGATTGCAAAATTGGATGGATGAAAACAATAAGCATTGTATAGAGCAAGCTGGGTTCAGGAGGGAGCACTCTACCATTGACCACATATTTACACTGCACGCTATGATATCTAAGAATGTATACGGCGGAGGAAGAGGGAAATTTTATGTTGCTTTCATTGACTACACAAAAGCATTTGACTCTTTGGAACGGCCACATCTATGGCAGGCATTGGATAAAGCAGGTATTTCTACGAAATTTATTAACATGCTAAAAGCAATGTATGATACAGTACAAACATGTGTAAGATGGAAGGATAGCATTTCTGACTTTTTTGAATGCCCTATTGGAACAAAGCAAGGTTCCTCTGAGAGTCCGACACTATTCTCACTATACATCACCTCCATTGCAGACTATGTCCGCAAACATGGTAGACATGGTGTGCAAATGCAAAATGGTAGAGAGGAAATCTTTCTTCTGATCTTCGCAGACGATATTGCACTACTGTCTACAACCCCGGTAGGTCTACAGACACAAATAGATAACCTTATACATGCATCTGAACAAATTGGCCTCAAAGTTAATATTACCAAAACAAAGGTCATGGTATTTCGGAGAGGAGGATTCCTCACCCAGAGAGAAAAATGGTACCTAAACGGTTCTAAACTAGAAGTCGTAAACTCTTTTAGATATCTTGGTTACACATTTACGACTAGACTATCAAATTCAGGAGCATTAGACAGCGCAACTACAAAAGCCAAACAAAAAACAGTTTCATTACTAAAGATGCTAAGGACTCTCTACAGTCACACGCCAAAATTATACTTCAAAATGTTTGATGCCCAAATCCAACCGTTGTTGTTATATGCATCAGAATTGTGGGGACTGCAGGAACATTCAAATATAGAAAAAGCGCACATGTTTGCTTGCAAACGATTTCTAAAAGTTGACGTGAAGACACCAAATCATCTTGTATATGGTGAAACAGGAAGGTTTCCCCTAAAAATCAATAGCACTATTAGGGCCATCAAATATTGGCTTAAACTACAAAACATGCCAAATGACAGATTACCTAAGCAAGCACTCCTTATGCTGTCAAGCGCAACTATCCCCAATGAACGAAACTGGTTGAAGTCTGTCAAAGATTGTCTCTGCGAATCAGGTTTTGCCTACATATGGTACAACAAAGGGACTAATAACGAAAGAAACTTCCTGAAAAACCTTAAGATTAGACTCCAAGACTGCTATAGACAGAGATGGCATTGTAAGATTACTGAAAGTGAACGTCTGATATTGTACAGTACCTTCAAAAATACGTTTGAATGTGAAAAATATCTTAGTACAATAAACATAGCAAAATTTAGAGTTGCACTCACACGCTTCAGGTTGGGAGTACACGGACTTAATGGAAGCAAGTTATACAGAAGAGAAGAGATGAAATGTCCATTTTGTAATAACACGGAGGATGAAATGCATCTCTTGATGGTGTGCCCCACATATGAAGACCTGAGGGAAAAGTACATCAAAAGATACATCAAATTTATGAATACACAAGGTTTCGTATTCTTGATAGATGGACATGGGTACATAAAAACAAAACACGTCGCCATGTTTTTACACTACGCTCTCAACCGGCGTCAAAGACTTCAAGAGGGACATGTTGGGCAAGTAAGATAATTATGTATCATGGGTTTTAGCAGATAATTAGTTACCATTGTAAAGAATAAACAAAGCAACTGACCCAAGAGTATTGAGTACGTCATCTACCATTATGTTGTAAATGATCCGGGGGAAAATTACAATGCTGTTTTCATTGTATATTGTACGACAAAATTGTTGTTTACCGATTGAAGTACTTTTGCTGTAATGAAGAACCTTCAACGAATGATGCGAATGTAAAATGTTGTGACGGGCCGTCGGCCTTACAATAAAGTTTCAAAAGTCAAAAGTCAAAAGTCTCTCTCTCTCTCTCTCTCTCTCTCTCTCTCTCTCCTCTCTCCTCTCTCTCTCTCTCTCTCTCTCTCTCTCTCTCTCTCTCTCTCTCTCCCCTCCCTCCCTCCCTCCCTCCCTCCCTCCCCCCCCGCCTCTCTCTCTCTCTCTCTCTCTCTCGTTTCCTTGCTACCTTCCTGCACCACGCAACCTTTGACCTTGAGACGGAAGCAGGGTGTTGAGAGCATAATCCGTGACACATGCTTTCTCTATCCCCCGCAGCTGGAGGATGGAAGGGCCGCCTGAGATGCAGGGGAGGGGGTATGGACTATACCAATACTGGGGTATATTTGGGGAGGGGGCAGTTGGGTGTGTGTGTGCATCACTAGGAATAAAAGAAATTTGAGTCTGAAATACAACCGTGGTGCAGCACATAAGAACAGGTATGGGGTTAATGGTGATATACAAGTAATGGGGAATCAAGTAAAGGATGAATTATTTGAAAGGGTAGGGAAGAGCCGAGATATGATGAAGGGGCAGAAAGGGAGAGGGGTTGTTTGAGGTTAATGGGGGGAGAGGGATGGAGAGGAGGAGAGAGGAAAGAAGTCTGACGTTGATTACCTCTTACCTGGCTTGGCTCGAGACTTCCTGCCAAGTACATGCAGCAGCTGCAAGGGCATGCACAGCCAGGTAGCCAGGAGATGAGGTGGGGAGAGCTCTTAAAGGCACAATAGCGCGGGATTTGATCTTCAAGGATGGTGCTGTTGCTGAAGGTAAAACTAGAGGTTATAAGTCGTGTGCCTCTTCTCGTAAGTATTCCTTAAGTGGGCGATGCGGTTGGGCTGATGTAAAGTACGTCAGTAACGACAATCGTGGCGAGTGAACACAAATGACGTCAGTAACGACAATCATGGTGAGTCCACACAAATGACGTCAGTAACGACAATCATGGCGATGGAACACAAATGACGTCAGTAACACAACGGGAGAACACATGAGTGTAACGATCCGAGTGAACACAAATGACGTCAGTAACGACAACCATGGTGAGTCCACACAAATGACGTCAGTAACGACAATCATGGCGATGGAACACAAATGACGTCAGTAACAACAACCATGGTGAGTCCACACAAATGATGTCAGTAACAATAACCATGGTGAGTCCACACAAATGACGTCAATATATAAAACCATGGCGAGTGAACACAAATGACGTCAGTAACGACAACCATGGTGAGTCCACACAAATGACGTCAGTAACAATAACCATGGTGAGTCAACAATAATGACGTCAGTAACCACAGCCATGTTAAATCAGCACCAATGGGTCAGTAACGACAACCATGGTGAGTCTACACAAATGACGTCAGTATATATATATAAAACCATGTTGAGTGAACACAAATAACGTCAGTAACGACAACCATGGTTAGTCAACACAAATGAGTCAGTAACGATAACCATGGTTAGTCAACACAAATGAGTCAGTAACGATAACCATGGTTAGTCAACACAAATGAGTCAGTAACGATAACCATGGTTAGTCAACACAAATGAGTCAGTAACGATAACCATGGTTAGTACACACACATGAGTCAGAATCGATAGCCATGATTAGTACACACAAATGAGTCAGTAACGATAGCCATGGTTAGTACACACAAACCAGTCAGTAACGATAACCATGTTTAGTACACACAAACCAGTCAGTAACGATAGCCATAGAGGGGACCATACACGGTCGCACCGGTTTGAAGTTTCATGAGCACTCGAACATAGCTTTTCTTTCATCGTAATTTTTGTCAGTTTTGTTGTCACTGCACTGTGTAGGAAGCGTATTCATTCACTGCAACGGAAATAATTTCTCGAAAATTTCGACCTAAGAAATATTTGTCTACATACAGATTGGCCTGAAAAGACCAAGCAAGCCCTAAATAAAATATTGCGTTGCCATGTAAGTGAATGCAAACAAATAAACCAAGATGGATGGCTAACTGGGAAGTAATCCACTGCGCATGCCCCCTGATCTAACAAACAATTTTGGAGAAAGGGAAGCTGTGGTTTTAGAATTGTTAAACCCTTAATGAATCACACTACTAAATGGTGTAGGCCCTACATCTTGAGTGCTTTCATTTTGAAGCAAAGTCAGCTGTGGTGGTAAAAGTGTTAGAGCCTGAATAAACGTCACTTCTAAATGGTGTGCACCTTGGGTGACTTTGCCATGCTTGTTGTGTCTGCATGGCTTGAGTGCACGTGTGAGTCTGTGGATTATGGTTGAGAGTCATAATGGAGACGTCTAGCCACATTGGTGAACGGCTTGAACTCCCCGCCGACTTTTATTTAACCAATCAGCTAGCGTGTAACGAAACAGGAGGAAAGGGTCACAGCTCCAATTAAGAGGTCACGGTTCGCAAAACTACATACATACACATGTAAGGGTAGCTTTGAAGCTGCTTGCCTTATATCAAATGGGTGCAGCTGAAAAGCGTGTAGATAACCGTATCTTCGACAAGCACATTACATCAGCATTGTTTAGAGAAGCTACTAGACAAGCATAGTCCCAGTCCAATAATAGTTGAAGTTTCGTGGCTTTACGTTCATATTTTCATGGGGGGAAAACTCCAACACATGAAAAGCAAAGTCAAGAATGCATCTTTCTCTAAGAAAGACACCGATTAAACAAAAACCACTCGAAAGGTCTGGGCCCAAGCCAGAGAGCGTCACGCGAAACTGCAAGGAATGCTCCGAGAAAAGGAACTCAGCAAGAATGCGAACACAGGCGTTGGACTCGAAGCCAGCAAGTGGCAAGAAAACTTGTATAACTGACAGGTCACCTGCTGTAAGGCAAGGAAACTTGGTGTGACTGACGGGTCACCTGGTGGACGGCAAGGAAACTTGTGACTGATGGGTCACTTGCTGTAAGGCAAGGAAACGTGTGATTGACTGGTCACCTGCTGTAAAGCAAGGAAACTTGGTGTGACTTACGGGTCACCTGGTGGACGGCAAGGAAACTTGTGACTGACTGGTCACCTGCTGTAAGGCAAGGAAACTTGGTGTGACTGACTGGTCACCTGCTGTAAGGCAAGGAAACTTGGTGTGACTGACGGGTCACATGCTGTAAGGCAAGGAAACTTGTGACTGACGGGTCACCTGCTGTAAGGCAAGTAAACTTGGTGTGACTGGTTATCTGCTGGGAGGCAAGGAAACTTGTGTGACTGACTGGTCATCTGCTGTACGGCAAGGAAACTTGTGACTGACTGGTCACCTGCTGTAAGGCAAGGAAATTTGGTGTGACTGACTTGTCACCTTTTGGACGGCAAGGAAACTTGTGTGGCTGACTGGTCACCTGCTGTGAGGCAAGGAAACTTGGTGTGACTGAATTGTCACCTGCTGTGAGGCAAGGAAACTTGTGTGACTGACGGGCCACCTGCTGTACGGCAGGGAAATTTAATGTGACTGACTTGCTACCTGCTGTACGGCAAGGAAACTTGATGTGACTGACTGGTCACCTGCTGTAAGGCAAGGAAACTTGTGTGACTGACGGGTCACCTGCTGTGAGGCAAGGAAATGTGTGACTGACTGGTCACCTGCTGTAAGGCAAGGAAACCTGATGTGACTGACTGGTCACCTGCTGTACGGCAGGGAAATTTAATGTGACTGACTTGCTACCTGCTGTACGGCAAGGAAACTTGATGTGACTGACGGGTCACCTGCTGTAAGGCAAGGAAACTTGGTGTGACTGACGGGTCACCTGCAGCATATACGCTAGAAGAAACCGCTCTTCACACTTGGGAAAACATGGAATATCAAGGTCACATGAAAAGCGTCAGACGTATAATGGGTTACAGCAAAGACTGGGTGGTCAGACTGGTTGTGGTTGGAGCTGAAGAGGCTGAGTTGGGAAAGAAAGATTATTGGTAGGGGGTGGGGGCCAAAAGAGGGTGAAGGGGCGGGGGGTCGTGGTGATGGAGATAGTAGATGAAGGAAGGCAGGGAATCCTACTTAAAGGCGATGTGAAGGTTTTGAGTGAAAGTGGGATAAGGTTTATCTTTTCGTCATGAAGGCGTAGGCGTCTCTCGTGATTATATGCACCTGTGAGTTTGCACTGATAGTGGTAAAGAAAAAGTTGTACTTTCAGTCAAGTAAAACTACGTGCTGTCACTGGATAATAAAATGTCATATAGTCACTTTCTCTGAAATGGCTATGCTATGTACCCATTACCTATGAAATACAGAGAAAAACGCCATTGCATAATTTATAAGCGTACACAGCCCTTTCATTTTCATCTAGCTGTGCGATCTGTCGCGAAGTATGCCTTGTAAACGGGGACACACCAACGGTATATTGACGGAGAAAAACTAGAAATCTAGGTCACAAAACTTAAAGATGAGACTCTACATTATTCCATTGTAAACTTACAAATTTTCAACCCTGCATTGCATTCTGTCAAGAGACCGACAATCTAAGCGACAGTCATTTCATTGTCCTCCTTCTATGCCAAGACTTTGCCACCAGAGTCGTTCAGAAGTTCCAGGTGGTTGGTTACAGGGCAATGGTTGTTTGTACCTTCAGTAACGCTATATGACCATACACCATGTGATGAGAGTTTGAGACAGGTGTTCACTATTGACAATTCTGAGTTGTGTATGTGGTCATGAATAGGAAGCTTTTCTTTTCAACGATGTAAAAAGCTTTAGAATATGAGAAATAGTGTGTTGCTCTCTTCTCTTGTTGTACGGGAGTTCTCCTAGCTTGCGCTGGGAAGTCGAAAGTACAAACGCTGGTGGTCGTTTTCGATAAACTTTATTCACGAACTGGTCGCTACACAGTGGTGAAAATTAGAAAACAATACCGTCGTACTCGTAGCAGCTTCACTCTGTGCGCAGTACTGCAGAGGACTCACTCCTTACAAGGAGGACTAGATAAGCTCTCACCTTAACTCTGTCGCATCTGCTGCTCGTCTCCTCGTGTCTTTTCTCTCTCGCTTTGTTGCGCCTTTTATACCTAACCCCAGATTCCAGATCTTTCGTGAATGAAGCGGCACAGTCTCTAAAAGCTCGAGCTCTAAATCGACTGACGTCACGTGACACAACAAGATAAGTTTAGTCCGGTTTGACCGCGTGCCAGGGCAATGACCTGACCGATATAAACAAACCGACCATGCCGCGACGATCTAGAACCTTCACAACAAGTGACAAAGTTATGATCTACTGACTGGTACCGACTGATAGGACATTTTGAGAAAACGGATCTTAAAGCTTATGCTATGTGCACAAGGCACAGCAGTGTTGTCGTCATGATCTTTCAATACATTGGGGTACGTAGACTCGCTGACTACCTGGACGACTGCTGATAGAAAGCGAAGAAGAACACGGTGTTGTGTTATGAACAAATGGATTTAATTTCAGAATTTGTCAAGATCTCAATAATGGCATGCGTAACTCTTCTCATTTTATGTGGCCGATATCTCGAATAGAAGCTAGATGACGTCGAGTCCGTCTCAAATTGTGGTGGTCTCTCTCTCTCTCGCGCGCGCGCGCACGCGCACACACACGTGCACACACACGTGCACACACACAACCACACTCTCACCCACACTCACACACACACACACACACACACACACACACACACATACACACACACGCACACACACACACATACACACACACCCCGCGTTCCTGGTTTATTTTCCACTGCCCTAATCTTCCTGTTTAATCACGCATGCGCAGAAATCACGTGTATGTCCAACAGAGAACCATGCAATGAAGACCACTCTTTGCAACCTCATAGACACGCTCTGAGCAGTGCATAAGGGCTTCCTACCAGGACCAGCATGGCGGACACATGTTCAGTACTGCACGACATACACGTTCTCCACGGTGTACATACGTCTTGTCTCCTGAGCTATACGCGATGCGATGGACACGTGGGCAGCAGATGAAGCTGCCAGATGCCTCGAGAATACCTGGGAGGGCAGCGGCCAGAGTCGGCGTGGATCCAATGGAGTCGGCACATCAAAGAGGCTGGGGATGGCACGTCAGTCTTGGAGGTGAGCCGGTGCGAGAATGCTGCCCGGATGCCTCACCTCCAGGACAGCAGGCCTCCCAGACGGCAGAGTGCTCCGATGCCAATGTTTGTCTTCGTCTCGGACACCTGATATCTCACACAGCGCGCAGTGGTGGAGTACCTCTGCTGGTCAGATTTGCTCCGTGCCAATGTGGCTCCAGCCTGTTTGTGCTGGTGATGGATGTTTGTTTTGGAATCGACTAAAGCTGGATGACTGCGATT
>JAWQFJ010021677.1:12500-15000 GCA_034096865.1 Theodoxus fluviatilis
ACACACACACACACACACACACACACTCACACTCACACTCACACTCACACACACACTCAGACTCACTCACACACACAAACACACACTCACACTCACTCACACACACAAACACACACACACACCACGCACGCGCGCAGACAGAAAAAAAGAGAGTGAATTGATTGGCTGACAAAGATGCAGATTCGGCACAAAAACTACCCCATAAAAAGGCTCACTACCTGACGCAAATGCGAACAGACAGATGGAGATAGGGAATCAGACTCGGGAAGCGACGGCCGAATGAACACAAGAGGCGCATCCGTGAAAGAAACGAACAGATACACGAGAGAGAGAGAGAGAGAGAGAGAGAGAGAGAGAGAGAGAGAGAGAGAGAGAGAGAGAGAGAGAGAGAGAGAGAGAGAGAGAGAGAGAGAGAGGAAGAAGAGGTACAAAGCACCGCGATAAAATCTTTCCTGCACGTCTGAGCAGTCTCGTGCAACATTCCATTATCGCAGAGTTCTCAGACCAGCAGGCTGGGAGCATCAGCCCTCACAGACACAGCCTGCAGAACTTGGCAGCTGGCAGCAGGGCTGGATCCAGCCCCTTCCATCGAAGTCTGGGACTGCGCTCTTAGACAGCTCATTATCTGATGCTGGCCTCACGCTTTCCCCGTGCAGCATCGTCTGCCAACAGGCCTCCGTGCATCAGTGCGTGCAACTTCTAAGGAGAGGGTGGGGGAGAGGGTGCAGTTGAGAGGCTATAGGAACTCGTGTCTGATTCATGTCTTTTGCTTTCTGCCAGAAACTCCTTTTTCAAATCGTCGCTGTCCGAATGTAACTGTGCATCTGCAAATCGAGTGATTCTACAAGAGCATGAAAAAGGGAGCTATTTCCCCCACTTCCAACTCTTCTTCCATAGAGTTGAGCTTGTCTATTGATTGTAGGGGATGATGCTTATGGTAGACTCGCAACAGATCTCATGTGATGGGTTTTAGCTGGAAATCCAAAATTGGACAATGAGGAAATAGTGAAATTGCAGTAAGAGTTGCGTTGATTCCCAACTTAGTAGCAACAAAAGAATGTGCAGTTTAGGTGCCGATACGTAGTTAATTCTTCAAGATACTGAAGTCACCATCGAAAATCTATACCACCCATTGTTTTAAGCAAATAAAAGAATATTGAAGAAGAACAACGGAAACTTGTCTGGACTCCAATCTGAACTCACTGAAAGATGTGTAATTAATAGCTGAATACATTTTCTTTTGGAGAGAGAGAGAGAGAGAGAGAGAGAGAAATCAGACAGTAATCAGATCGAACTTTTTCATAACGACCTCTTTATTTTTTCTTTATACTCAAAACATCGCACAGGTCTCAAGAGCAATTTCCCCCCTCCTGGGCACGCCTCTGTGCATTCCGTGCCTCTTGCCTGCACGGGAGGGCGAGAATGCTCGTCTCCTGAATAGGTCTTCCTGCGATTTCTCCTCAAGTAGCTGTGGTAAAAGTAGTAAAGGCCTCCTTACACGTGGCAAGTTTTGTTGAAAAGACAGAAAATTTCCTTGTGTGCGGTCAAACGCTAAATGAGAACTAGGGTTGATGTATATGTCTGTCTGTCTATCTATCTATCTATCTATCTATCTATCTATCTATCTATCTATCTATCTATCTATCTATCTATCTATCTATCTATCTATCTATCTATCTATCTATCTATCTATCTATCTATCTATCTATCTATCTATCTATCTATCTATCTATCTATCTATCTATCTATCTATCTATCTATCTGTCTAATCTGTCTAATCTATCTAAAATTACAGACGAGAGCATCAGCCGGAAAATAAACCTGAGTTACCGCGTGGTAGTCGACAACGATGCCCACTAGGCCACGTGTATTCCACTAAAATGAGTGTGTTGAAAGATGTCTTCCCACCTTTTCCCGTAACATCGTGCTCATACATTCTGAACACAGAGATCATAGTGTCTCTGACACAGGTTGGTCACGTGACTTCGGCTCCACATTCCAATGCTTCTACCAATCAAAATTCAACATGATCAGAAGACCATTGAGAGTAAAAAGAGGCGATTCTATTTCACTCCAATTATTTATCCCGATAGATAAACACAAATTTGGTGTTCTAATAAAACTAATCTATGAGATTTTCAGGAAATCATTTGAGAACTACTTTTAGCGCGAACGTGTCTATAAGGTTGCAAACTGCCTTGAGCACGTGCGATTGTGTATAGTAATACAGTAGTCGCCGCTTATAAAACACGCGGTTAATAAAAACAGCCGTTTTTTAAAAACAGTTTGTCCGGTCCGGATTTACATCGTTACTGATGGACATGTTCAACACGCAAACGGTTAATAAAAACGCCGCTTATTAAAAACACTATTGTTCGGTCCCAATGTGTTTTTAATAAGCGGCGACTACTGTACCACAGATTATACAGTTATGAATAGTCTTTGGTAATACACGCGATCTTTGGACCTACTAATAACGCAGCGAAAAGGATTCCTATGG
>JAWQFJ010021678.1:7500-15000 GCA_034096865.1 Theodoxus fluviatilis
CCCATTTCCTGTTTGAGGTTCACAAGCTCTTACACATGTGAAGTTTGTCGATGGCATCTATATGATAGAAATTCCACTTTACATTCAACGCGCAAAAAGAAAAAAAAACGCACTTAAAGGAGCTTTCTCAATTCTACCAAGTTTATTTTGTTGTTATACATATTTTGGGGGGGGGTTGTGGTCTGGGCCTTACGTCCCGCACAGCAAATGGATGGTGACGCGCAACACATAGCCTCTCCCATCCCGGGGTAGTGATTGCTGCTGCAATGCAGCTCGCTGCACATGCACGCATATGGCCTCTCCTACCCAAATGCTCCTTCAGGAACACCTTCACGTGGTCCCCCTGTTACTCACAAAGCTTCCTGCAGGTGCGACCGAGCACTCGGCGGTATAACCGGGAACTGGGCAGACTGGGCTCATAAGCCTTGGTTGGCAACCAGTCTAGGAGAAGGACAACTCCGACTTCAAACCCGGGCAGATGGAGCTCGTTAGCCTCGTCAGGCAGTTCGTCTAGGAGAGGGAAACTCTGATGTAAAACCCACCCCTGCGGGCTCGGGGTAAGAATTGACCCACCGCGTCTCCCTGCGCGATTCGTAAGAGGCGAATAAAACTAGGGCTCCGCTGCCTTGTGGATACCTTCGGGAGGAGGAAAGGCTAAGGAGTAAACCCTACACAAATCCGGAGTGAAGCCCCTAAGGCGGTTGGTCGTCAGCCTTGACCTCCTTCCGGCAGCTTCTGCAGCCAGACTGGTGCCAAACGTATCGCTCCGCGTTCCTTTGGACCACACCAGCGAGGCCGAGTGGGGGATTCTGTCGACTGGGCAACCCAGGATCTCCATACACGCTGCCCAGGCTCGCGCCCTGGAGAGGTCACTTCAGTGCCGCTAATTTACAGTGACTTGGGCTCCACTATATCAAGCAACTTGTCTCTGGACGCCAAACTAAACAAGCGCATTGGCAAAGCCGCAACATCACTGGCCCGCCTCGGAAAGCGTGTCTGGGACAACTCCATGCTGACAACAAACACCAAGATGAAAGTCTACCAGGCCTGCGTTCTCAGCACGCTCCTTTACGGAAGCGAAGTGTGGACCCTGTATTCCCGCCAAGAACGCCGGCTCAACACCTTTCACATGCGTTGCCTCAGAAGGATCCTGGGCATCAGCTGGCATGACCGCATCCCCAACAAGGACGTACTGGCGCAAGCAGGTATTCCCAGCATGTTCGCCATGCTCAGCCAGAGACGACTTAGATGGCTGGGTCACGTCAGCAGGATGGATGACAGCCGAATACCCAAAGATGTGCTGTACTGCGAGCTCGCCACGGGATCCAGACCTGCAGGAAGACCTCTCCTCCGCTACAAGGACGTCTGTAAACGTGATATGACGGCGGGAGGCATCAACCCAGCAGACTGGGAAACGGTGGCCGCTGACCGCAACAGCTGGAGACACGCCGTCAAGACTGGCATCCAGGCCAGCGAGAGGAGGAGACGGGAGCAGTGGGAGGAGAGGAGAGAACGCAGACGACAGAGGATAGCGTCGGCATCCACAGAGCCACGCCAAGACTTCACTTGCGACAAGTGCAACAGAGCATGCGGCTCAAGGATCGGGCTCTACAGCCACAGAGTACGCTGCCTCTCAACCCCGGACTGACCAAACCTGGCGCACACCCCCATAGTCTCACGAGACTGACGGATGCCAACAAGTATACATATTTTCAGGTGATAACGCGCTTGGTGACGCTGATTTATGTGGTTATGATAGCATCACAGCTAGCGGAGGGACGGGAGAGCGCAGAGTGTACTGGCTGCGTGTGCATGGGGGACTGCGCTAAGGCGAGGAACATGGATTATCCCCTGTGCTTCAACCTGCAAGGCCAACCCGTGGCGTCAGTGGCGGTAGGAACTGCGGAGCATTCTGTGAACCTGAGTCAGTATTGACTGGCGCAGTTCGCAATGAATGCGTAATAGACTTGACTCTTCGCATTACTGCATTGAGCCAAAAATAGTTCGTTCTGACACGGACCTGTATCTACAGGTCCGTGGTTGTGATACTATTTTTCTCCACTTTTTACTGAAATCGTTCAGATGTCAAAACTTGAATCCATTTCAACACAAACATCTTAATTTATCGAATGAACGCTTGTTTATTGCCTCAACAAGAGTAAGTTATGAGTTTCGTGCGAAAAAGTATTTAGAACTACTTTAACGACGTATGTCAGGAAGCAGATCGGCTATCCCACAAGGCTCTTGTGTGACCCTCATTTGAATTTTTCGGACGAAATCCTTCCATCATGTGATATCAACTGTGCTAGAGACACTTTCGCCGGTAGGCGAAGTCTCTAGTGAACTAGAACTACTTTTCCTGCTCATACAAGTGCGGGGTGGACCGTGAGGCCCGTCTTGATAAGTGTCCATGTTGACAAACCGCGACTGTACTGCTAATTTTCCCGACAGACGTGTTTTGAATAAAGCAGCGCTGTGAGTACACAGTTCAGAGACGTAGACATTTGAACTAGAGTTTGTTGTGTGACATACATTACAATGAGGGCGTGTCATTCCAGAAAAAGCATAACGTAGAATTAAAACGAGCAAAGGAAAATGGACGGGGCTTCATTTGCTTGACAGACCCTGTTGATTGCATTCACGTATGCTAACCGGAAAACTTTCTGCAAACTATTCAAGTGTATCATACGGTCAGAGTTGCTCGATGCCCTCCTCACCGGCCTCAACCCCTAGCTACGTGGGCTTCCGGGGACTGTCGCAGTGACTCAGTCTGGGCGGCCCCAAGCAGCCAAGGAGGCAACCCAAGACAGGGTATGATCATTCAGATCCTACCCTGCGTTCAAATCTCCCTGGCAGATAACATAACATGTATAATATTTACATGTATATTACATGAACCTATGCATGTACTACATGTATACATTAACAACAAATAAATATCGATGTGCCCTTGGAGTTCCTCCAAGTATTGAATCAGGAACGGAATAGGTCGCTGTGAACTATCGCTCATTGCGTAACGTTATTGTGGGAAGCATTTCCCTCTGCAGCCATGATGTTCATCTGCAGCATTTCTCCGACTTCCCTCTGCACTGACTGCATGTCTGCACTGACTGCATGGTACTCATCAATAGAGAATGTTTTCGTCAATGACCTCAACTCGGTTCTCAAAGCCCACGTGTTTCTGAATCACCTCGAACAGTCACGGAGATGACTTAAAACCCGACTTTATGACCTGTAGGTCCTCTGTGAGCTCATCATAATAATTTTCTTCCTCCTCCTCTTCCCAATACTACTACTACCACTACTTATATGTCGCCATCGTCACCAATGTCGTCGTCATCGATGTCGCTATCATCTGAGCTTAGGTCGATGTTTTATATTCAAAATTCATCGTCACCAACCTTAAATGTTTCATTTCTCAAACACAATTCGTACAGTAAGATATGTACTGTGTTCTTCGAACAAGAAGCGATAGTTTCACAGTAGCAACATTCATATTTCAGATATTCAGTCAGCATAACAACACATGAGGCTGTTATTTATAAAATGTTTATTACTAATTACTTGAAATATATGTATATATACACATTTATGTAAAACATTCAAAGAATACTATGTACAAGACAAACGGTTCACGACAAATTTCTCTCTCCTCACTACATCGGTACACAATATACACCAATGGTTCTGTAATTAAGTACTAAAGAAAAGTATGGGAAGAACTGCATTCACTGCAGGGAAGACTCATTGGACATGGACGATGTCCTTAAGTAACGACTAAACGCTATTCTGAATTTAATCCCATCATTTATCTCCTTTACTGAGCTAGTTACTCTGGAGGTGGGGCAAAAAGCTTAAATATCTACACCATCAAGAAGCCTCGGCCGAGTCGCGTCACCACTGACTACCCAGTCATTGCTGCATTTTAAATGAGAGGTTTCTTCTTGTAGTAATGCAGCAACAACAGGTTCTTCAGGGCGAGGACACTGTCAGGCGAGTTTCAGGCGACTCATTCAGCATACACATACTAATGGTGCTTCACCTACACTAGCATCCTCGTCATACGGCAACAGGCTGTCGCCGAAGTTGTTTCTGCGTAGACAGAAAATATTAGTTCATTTGAAGGATAAGACGTGCTGTTCATAGACGATAATTTTAATTGTACTTCATGGAAAACTGCTGTCGAGTCACCCCAACCAGGAAATGAATGAATGATGTCAGACCGTCAGTCAACCTTCGTAGGGTATTTAAGGCCATTATCTGCAAAATATAACTAGAATTGGGTAGGGTAAGATCAAGTGAGGTCTTGATTTTCCTATATATTTGCCTTTTACGAATCACGTAGAGAGACGCAGTGGGTCTATTCTTACCCCCAACCCACAGGGGGAGGCAGGAAATGAACCGAAGCATTCAAAAGCCTCATGCCAGTGCCGACAGGTCGAGCTACAGTACTAAATTTTGTTCCCGACATAACAAAATACAGTCAGTAGAATAGGTGGTTTTCCGCCCGTATTTCCTGTGCGGGTAAATGTACATATTGGAAGAAACACTTGTGTAGGAGACATGTCAGTACTGAGTTTCTTTCTAAGAGATGCAAATACAGTTTCGCTTTTACTGATGGAAGGCTGCTTGCGACCAGCAGGGCAAATTCATCTGATAAAACCCTGAAAGAACAGTATATAAGCAAGGAGTACCAGCTGAGGAGGGAGGTATTTATTTCAATAAGGAAATAATGCTATGTGGCAAACTCGATGTTTCTATTCTCACTTTAAGTGTGCTTTGGTCGTACATTTACTAGTCCATCCACTTGACCAAAACACAAAAACAGAAACTAAATGTGGTCCAACTTGAAAAAAGTATCTACAGGCATTCACACTCATCATCATCACCATCATCATCATCATCGTTTTTGCTGTCATCGTCATCATCACCACCATTACTACCGCACTGAAGAAAGACATGGAAATACTGGTAAAATCGGCACGACTGTTTGGTATATCAAGCACTGGAAAAAGCTGGTCTTCTCCCAATGGGGCAGCTATCCCAAGATGTACAATTTTAGAAAGTCACCATACGGACGTCTCCTTAAATATGAGAGGCATGTGACCTGAGACTTACACAAGGACTATCCATGCGTAATTGTATCCAGAAATATGCATCTGATTCACTTTTATGGACAGCAATGGCACCAAGAGTACCAGAAAATAAGTTTAAATGTCTTGTGACGTCTATCATTATAGTCCTCCTTGCAGTGTGCAAGGAAATGAAAATCAAACTCTTCAGATGACCCTGGCAACAGAATGAAAGTGGTCCAGAGTAGCAGACAGATGATGTATTGAAGGAACGCTTTATATCTCCTTCATGGCAAGTTTAATGAAATCCAACACCAAAGAAAACCTGAGATAAGTTTAAAAAATAATGGTCCTGGAACAACTGCATAAAAATAAACCACAGTTGTTTGAGTATAGCAGAAATCACCACACACACACACACACACACACACACACACACACACACACACACACACACACACAAACACACACACACAACAGTATTACAAACTCGGGTCCACTGTTAGTGTTAGTGTCTAAATACACTTACAAATGATAATCACACAACACTATATTTTTGTGGCCTTGTCTGATGAACACCAGCAGATACCATTTTGCTAGTTTTATATACCAGTACATGCTCCATGCACAATTATTCAAGAAGATATGTTTAAAAAATCTTAATGTGTGAGAATGAGATAGATGTTAAATATTGGATACACAATTATCACCTTGTTAAGTATCTGCTCTGGTACATTTTTGCAAAACCAGTTCCAAAAAACATGAACAACTCTCCACATATCACAAACATCAACTACAGCTAAATATCACACACAACCAGCATACAACTTTCCTTTTTCCAGATGATAAATTTCACTTGATAACTGCACTACAAACACATTAAGCTGCTGTAAGTGATTTGCAACAAAACACTTGGATGAGATGCTCTTATGCTAATCTAAATGATTACTTCTATAATTTAAGTGAGTAAGTCTATGAAGCAAGATGTTTTCTTTCACCCATACACCCAGAGGAAAATTTATTTTCCTGTTGGAGGTCTTCCAGTGATTGGTGAATGAAACATGCTTCTCAATACATTAATTTAACATTCCAGATACAAAACGTTTTGAAACATTTCAAAACAAATGAAGATAACTCATTCCATGCCACATAGCTCATAGTTATACTGTCAGAGCTATCAAGATTCATTAATCTGAATGCAGAATCAAAATATCAATTTAGAAAAATTACTTTGCATATGCAAAGGCATCTGAGACCAATAATGTATATCATCTCTTTAAATTATAGTCAAATATATTACACATTCAACTATTTCTAATGGCATAAATAATACTGACGAAAAATTTTCTCTGTGCAAAGAAGTTTCCTTATATCAAGTATAACATTGAGGTGAAAAAATGGTAAATAATATCTGTATGAAGAATATGATAAGCATGTACATGAAACTTACTTTAGTATTGATCAGAAAACAGTCAAATAAATGATATGACATAATTCTTGGAACCCACTGCATCATCCGAATTCAACAGGGACTGCGAACATTCTTCTTTTGGAAAAATATCAAGACACTGTCCAGGGCTAGAGGACGAATCAGTTAAAGACAGATGCACAAAAGCATTTAGAATTGTTTCATGGCTGCATTTGCAGTTAGACTAAGATTAATTACAATTTATGACATGTTTGAAAGAATACGCCTCCACCATTAAGGCATAAATTTGCATTATGCAACTAATTAGCAAAGTATCTTAGAAACTAATGGGCCCCCTGACATCGATGAGGAGTGGGTGGACGAGAAGGGAGAAACCTGCCGCCTTCTCCCTGTTCTGCCGAAAGCCATGCAGGAGGAGGCGCTGAGACAGCTGCACGACGACCCAGCAGCTGGCCACCTTGGAAGGCAAAAAACCTACCGACGCGTCAGTGAGCGGTTCTTCTGGGTTGGTCGGCGCAAGTCCGTCCGCGACTGCTGTCGACGTTGTGCCATCTGCGCCTCCCGGGCGAGATCGTACCGTCGTCAGCGTGGCCCTGCAAAGGCGAGTAGATCGGCAGCAGTGCCGAAACGAGCGGTGGATGCCCCCACCGAAGTGCCCCAGAGTGTGGGACTGCTCCAAGGCATGCTGCAGGCGGTACAAGTGTCCGCAAGGGCACACCTGCAGCGGAGCGTGGGCAGGAAGAGGCCTGGCTACGACCGCAAGGCCGATCACCAGACCTCTCCTGGGGGCACTGCTCCGTGTCTCCATACCCCACGGGCTGAGAGGAGACACTCCACCAAGTCGGCTCAGTCACAGGCAGGACGACGGCGGGGCCGTGCCCGACCACGGGTGGAGGACCGTGCCCGACGCGGGAGGTACAAGGGAGGACCTCCGCCCGACTGGTAGGCGGACATCGATGAGGAGAGACTGGCGAGAGAGGGAGCCTTGGGTCGCCCTCG
>JAWQFJ010021678.1:20000-22500 GCA_034096865.1 Theodoxus fluviatilis
AGTCATTTCCCCATATGCGCATTGACATTTTAAGTGGACGGACCCAGGGTACTACTCGCAATCGCACCGTCAACACCCACAATTTAAAGACCAACAGCTGCAAACTTGATGAATTAATTGGGCAGATTGTCACTGCAGGAGGCATTAGCATTCGAGTAGGACAGAATTTTCTTTTACGTCGAGTCATTTATCTCTGTAGAGATGTGTCTCTGCATTTCTTTTCCGGTGATGGAATTGACCGACGAATGTCATTGTAAAAGTGACGTTGTAACATTAGTATAGCACCCTTTGGCCATGGTGGTCTTGCGGTTTCTAGAACTGTAAAGGCTCTGATGAATGAGACAATACAATGCAGCAAATACAATACAGCAACACAACATAACACAACACACTGCAACTAAATACAATGAAATACAATAATACCTTATTCATTCCGTGAACAAGTTAACATGCTAGTCGTCACAGAGGTACACTGTCCATTTTAAAAAAAATACCAGAAAAAGGACCGAGAAAGAATACACCATATAGAAAATACCCACAGTAAACACTGGCTATCAATCATAATATCAAATATTTGTTTTGTCTAGGAGAGTCAGAGCTGCCAGTATTAAAGAGTCGCAGAACCATGCACGCTGTTGTCAGTTTTGGCCGTGGAATCCATGCTGCCTGTGCTCATTCAAGTGTACAACTCGTGCTGCAATGGGTGAGAAAGGTCGAGTACAGTCGGTGGACTTTGCATTGTGTAAACACTCTCAGATTCCTAGTGATCTAATCCTTTATGGTGTCATTTATACTCCAGATAGCCTTCTTCTGTACAATTGGAAAACAATTTTGCAACGACGGGCCTCAGCTAAACTAAATACGTTTAGAAGAGGTCACTATTATGTGGCGAATACCATTTCGGCGAGTCTGCTCCTACTTTTGTATAACTCTGGATGCAGGCTCTCTTTTTTCTCGTTACGTCAAAATTTCAATTTGAAGTGTGATTGCCTTTATTATGCTTTTGAACGTGATTATCTCTGCAGGGTGCTTGAAGATACCACGTTGACATTGAGTGTACAGACAGCGGTAACAGAGAATGATTCCCTGATGGCTGATAACATTCTAGAACATTCATTATCTATTAAATTCTAAAAGACCACAGGCATTGCCATGTATCGGTCTCATTCCTCTGCACTTTACCGTTCCATATAAAGTATGGAATGTTCTGAATTATTTATTTTGATAAATGACCTTTTCTTACCACTTCCATTCTTCACGTTAACCTTTCAGGAGACCCCATCACTGGATGCATGGATATATCAATGATTGCTTGGGTGAATGGACACATGGATGCATGCATGAATGGGCGGATGCACGCATGTATGTATGGTTGGCTGGATGGACACAGAGATGCATAGATGCATGGGTGGAAAGGGTGCATATTTAGGTGGAAGGAAGGAAGAATGGATGGATGAATGGATGTGTTGTGAAGGTTCTAGATCGTACGAGAAGATCGTAGCGCAGTGGGTTTGTTTATATCGGTCAGTCCGCTTAGGTGCCGTGGCACGTGGTCGAGTTAGGCTAAATTTGTCTTGTTGTGTCACGTGACGTCTGTTAATTTCCATCTCGAGCGTGAGAGACTATTCGAGCAGCTTCATTCGCGAAAACTCTTGAACCTGTGGTTAGGTATATAAAGCGCGACAAATAGAGAGACAGACACTCAGACACGAGCAGCAGATACGACAGAGTTAAGGTGAGAGCTTAACTAGCGGATAAACGAGTCCTCCTTTGTAAGGAGTGAGTCCTCTGCGGCACTGCGCGTAGAGTGAAGCGAGTACGACGATACTGTTTACTGTCACCGCTGTGTATCGACCAGTGCGTGAATAAAGTTTATCGAAAACGACCACCAGCGTTTGTAACTTCGACTTCCCAGTGCAAGCTAGGAGAACCCCTGTACAACAGGATATTGCAAGAGAAGAGCGCAACAGATGGATTGATGGATTGATGGATGGATGGATGGATGGATGGATGGATGGATGGATGGATGGATGGATGGATGGATGGATGGATGGATGGATGGATGGATGGATGGATGGATGGATGGATGGATGGATGGATGGATGGATGGATGGATGGTGGTGGGGGGGGGTGGATGGATGGATGGGTGGGTGGGTGGGTGGATGGATGGATGGATGGATGGGTGGATGGATTGATGGATGGATGGATGGTGGATGGATGGATGGATATATGGATGGATGGATGGATGGATGGATGGATGGATGGATGGATGGATGGATGGATGGATGGATGGATGGATGGATGGATGGATGGATGGATGGATGGATGGATGGATGGATGGATGGATGGATGGATGGATGGTGGTGGGGGGGTGGATGGATGGATGGGTGGGTGGATGGATAGATGGATGGATGGGTGGATGGATGAATGGGTGGGTGGATATCTGTCTCTGTCTCTTTATCTCTGTGTCTGTCTTTGTGTCTGTCTTTGTGTCTGTCTT
>JAWQFJ010021680.1:5000-10852 GCA_034096865.1 Theodoxus fluviatilis
ACGTTCAGGAAGCCAAAACTTCTGCTATGTCCTCAACGTGAATGTAGTCTGGACTGCTTCTGACTGGCCATCATGCGTCTCGGCCGAAAAAATATCAGTCAGTCAGTCAGTCGGTCAGTCTGTCCGTCGATCAGTCAGTCAGTCAGTCAGTCAGTCAGTCAGTCTGTCTGTCCGTCGATCAGACAGTCAGTCAGTCGATAGTTTGTCAGTGAGTCAGTCATTCTATATCTGTCAGTCCGTCCGTCCGTCCGTCTGTCTGTCTGTCTGTCTGTCTGTCTGTCTGTCTGTCTGTCTGTCTGTCTGTCTGTCTGTCTGTCTGTCTGTCTGTCTGTCTGTCTGTCTGTCTGTTTGTCTGTCTGTCTGACTGTCTGTCTGTCTCTGTCTGTCCGTCCGTCTCTCTCTCTCTCTCTCTCTCTCTCTCTCTCTCTCTCTGTGTTTCTCTCTCTCTGTCTCACAAACCCACACACAAACACACACACACAAACATACACACACACATGCACACACACACACACACACACACACACACACATTGATACACACACATGCACAAACTTTTATACAAACACACCCACTACCCCAAACACTCTCACATATATACACACACGCTCACTCACTCACAGACTGAAGGACAAAAATAACTCAAACATTGTGCAAACAGATACCAGGAAAATTCAGTAGACAAAGTCAGAGCCGTCAGTCATGGAGGCTAGAATTTTTGTCTGTCCTCCACTTCTTCCAGGTGAGGCAGCACCGGCAGCACAACGTCCATGCTACAGCGTGTACGGGGATACCTTCGCACGAGCAGGCAACACTGCGACAATGAACTGTGAACTGGATGGACATCCAGCCTTTGTGTCCCGTCCTCCTTCCTACCAATGGCTCAAGGACGGCGAGGTCATCCCAGGTCAAAGCTCCAGGAGGCTGGCTCTGCACAGTGTGACAAGACAGGACGCAGGCAACTACCAGTGTGGACCTTCTGACTCCGACGTGGACAGAAAGGGCCTTGACCTTCACGTGTTTGGTGAGAATTGAAGTATATACTGCTTAACTTTTGCTAATGATAGTAACTTTGGAGTGACGTGTATTCAGTTAGACACAGCTATTGTGTTAAAATTTGCTACTCCTGGTAAGGAAATCATTTCTAATTAGTGTTCACTGAAATATCTGTTCAAATTCTCAATTGTAGGGGTAATACAGGTTTACCCTCAGAGACACCGTCAATTTCACAGTTTTCTGAGCTATGGGAGAAAAGTTTGAACATATATTCACATTTGGATTTCGTCTTTATTCTGTCATTTGGTGAATTGCTGTGATGAGAGATGGCTCCAGCGAGGTGAAGACAACTCCTGACACCAAAACAATTTTGGTTTTGTATTGGAATGCTGAAAGGTGGATCCACTTCTTCCTGCACTTCCTCCTCTACTTCCTTCTCCTCATCCTACTCTTCCACATCCTCCTCCACGTTCTCCTCCTCCACTTCCTCCTCCACTTCCACCTCCTTCACTTCCACCTCCTCCACTTCCTACTCCTCCACTTCCTACTCCTTCACTTCCTCGTCCACTTCCTCCTCCACTTCCTCCTCCCCTTCCTCCTCCACTTCCTCCTCCACTTCCACCTCCTTCACTTCCACCTCCTCCACTTCCTACTCCTCCACTTCCTACTCCTCCACTTCCTACTCCTCCACTTCCTCGTCCACTTCCTCCTCCACTTCCTCCTCCCCTTCCTCCTCCACTTCCTCCTCCACTTCCACCTCCTTCATTTCCACCTCCTCCACTTCCTACTCCTCCACTTTATACTCCTCCACTTTCTACTCCTCCACTTCCTACTCCTCCACTTCCTACTCCTCCACTTCCTCCTCTACTACCTACTCCTCCACTTCCTCTTCCACTTCCTCCTGCACTTCTTCCTCCACTTTCACCTCCTTCACTTCCACCTCCTCCACGTCCTGCTCCTCCACTTTCTACTCCTCCACTTCATACTCCTCCACTTCCTAATCCTCCACTACCTACTCCTCCACTTCCTCCTCTACTACCTACTCCTCCACTTCCTCTTCCACTTCCTCCTGCACTTCTTACTCCACTTCCACCTCCTTCACTTCCACCTCCTCCACGTCCTGCTCCTCCACTTCCTACTCCTCCACTTCCTACTCCTCCACTACCTACTCCTCCACTTCCTCCTACACTACCTACTCCTCCACTTCCTCTTCCACTTCCTCCTCCACTTCCTCCTCCACTTCCACCTCCTTCACTTCCTCCTCCAATACTTACTCCTCCACTTCCTCCTCCACTACCTACTCCTCCACTTCCTACTCCTCCACTACCCACTCCTCCACTTCCTCCTCCACTACCTACTCCTCCACTTCCTCTTCCACTTCCTCCTCCACTTCTTCGTCCACTTCCACCTCCTTCACTTCCACCTCCTCCACGTCTTGCTCATCCACTTCCTACTCCTCCACTTCCTACTCCTCCACTTCCTACTCCTCCACTACCTACCCATCCACTTCCTCCTCCACTACCTACTCCTCCACTTCACTTCCTCTTCCACTTCCTCCTCCACTTCCTCCTCCACTTCCACCTCCTCCACTTCCTCCTCCAATACCTACACCTCCACTTCCTGCTCTACTTCCTACTCCATTTCCTACTCCATTTCCTACTCCACTTCCTACTCCTCCACTTCCTACTCCACTTCCTATTCCTCCACCTTCTACTCCTCCACTTCTTCCTCCACTTCTTCCTCCACTTCCTACTCCACTTCCTCCTCCACTTCCACCTCCTCCACTTCATCCTCCAATACCTACACCTCCACTTTCTGCTCCACTTCCTACTCCACTTCCTCCTCCGCTTTCTCCTCCTCCACGTTCTACTCCTCCACTTTCTACTCCTCCACTTCATCCTCCAATACCTACACCTCCACTTTCTGCTCCACTTCCTACTCCACTTCCTCCTCCGCTTTCTCCTCCTCCACTTTCTACTCCACCACATCTTCCTCCACTTCCTACTCCTCCACATCCTACTCCTCCACTTTGTACCCCTTTACTTACTTCTCCGCTTTCTACTTCACTTCCTACTCCTGCACTTCCTACTCCTCTACTTCCTACTCCACTTCCTATTCCTCCACTTCCTCCTCCGCTTTCTACTCCTCCACTTTCTACTCCTCCACTTCCTACTCCACTTCCTCCTCCACTTCCTCCTCCACTTCCTCCTCCACTTCCTCCTCCACTTCCTCCTCCACTTCCTTCTCCTCCACTTCCTCCTCCACTTCCTACTCCACTTCCTCCTACACTTCCTTCTCCTCCACTTCCTCCTCCACTTCCTACTCCTCCACTTTCTACTCACCCACTTACTCCTCCACTTCCTACTCTTCCCCTTCCTACTTCTTCACTTCCTCCTCTAATTCCTCCTCCAGATCCTACTCCTTCACTTTCTCCTCCACTACCTACTCATTTCCTTTCTACTTTTCCACTTCCTCCTCTACTACCTACTCCTCCACCTCCTTCTACTGTTTTTTCTCCAACTTTTCCAGTTCCTCCTCTATCTCATTCTGGTCTTCTCCTCCTTTTCCTCCTGGTCCTCCTCTTTCTCCACGTCCTCTTCCATCTCCTTCCTGCTCGTAGGTCATGCATCGTTCTGTTGCGTTTTGGAGTGTGCTGCCATGAAAAGTTTATTTTAAATGCCTCCAGAGACGGACCACACTAGTGGACTAGTCCGAGGGGAGGGTTGTCTAAAAGACAGAAATTTGGCAGGCTGCAAACTCTGGCGGGAAACAGCAGCTGATTGGATGCATTTTTACGAGTAAAAAAAACCTTCATATCTTTTGTTATTATGTGTGTGAATCACTGCGAGTTCACTGCAGATTAACCGACCAATAACGTTTGCCAATCAGATTCTGTGGCCCGCCAGCTTGGCTGTCCTTCCCACACCCCTGTACTCGGACGAGTCCACTAGTGTGGCCCGTCTCTAGAAGCCTTTCCGTTTTTTGTTCGTTCCTTCATTTGTTTAATCGTGTGTTCATTCTAATTTTGTACGTATGATCATATTAACGTCATTATCAGTGTCTTTTTGCTTGTAGTCCCAGGTGACGTCGTGCCCAGACCAGAGATCGTCAAACAAGAAGACAGCCTGGCTGTGTGTGGACGTCCTTACTCCCTGCGCTGCATCTTCCATAGGAACGTCCACTACATCGTGAGTAGGGACACCGTGTTCACCTGGTACAAGGACTCTGCAGAGGTCAAGGGTCAGTCAGGTGAAGTGCTGTGGTTGCACAACGTGACGGAGGCAGACGGAGGCCTGTACAGGTGCACTGCCAGGGAAGGACCTGTGGAGAGTACGTCCCCTCCCAGCACTGACTACGACCTGATTGTCCTTGGTGAGTGGCGTGTGCAACACAAACACACACACACACACACACATACAAACGCACACGCACATGCACACCGACACGCACGCGCGCGCGCACACACACACACGCACGCACACGCAAATACACACGTACATGCACACGTACATGCACACGTACATGCACACGTGCACACACACGCACACACACACGCACGCACGCACGCACACATACGAATCTTACATCAGCTTGCGCCTTGATCACAATGAAAATATTACAAAACCCAGTCAATTTAACACTTGATTGAATTGCAAGTTTATTATCGTCAATTTAGGTAGACCATGCATAAAACCCGCCTTGATCAGGTGAATTTTGTAGGGAATTCTTTTTCAACGTTACTGGTAGAAATCTCTATTACTGTTGAATGATCAACGCACTTCTTCACTGCTTGCCAGAAATGGCTTTCTGTGATCATAACGTGACAATCACTACAGTGCGTGCATTTTGTAGCTTGTGCAGTATCAGTTATGCTTTGTGTGTGTGTGTGTGTGTGTGTGTGTGTGTGTGTGTGTGCGTGTGTGTATGTGTATGTGTGTGTGTGTGTGTGTGTGTGTGTGTCTTTACTTACATGAACTAAGCACAAGAAAACAGGTAAAACGTCTCAATTACTTTTTTTAAGTTATTGGTAGCATTTTGAAGCTGAGAATTTTACCTTTCAAGAAAAAACTTTATTTTTGCATACAGAAAATCCTGGAAATTACGATTTCAATAAACACGGCATTGAAACGCAAAGATGGAGAATGTTAAACACAAGCTAAGTAAGGTATTCTGATTGGTCCAACTTCAAATCCGGTTTACGTCACGGATTGTCTCTTCTAGACGCTACACGGAAATTTTATCTACAAGGACATTGTACGGAGAAGGAGTTTTGCAGTGATATCTGATACGCCAGTATGAATAGAAACCATTGTGCCGAGTGAAAAGTTTTTTTTTGGTCATTCGAACCCTAATTATATATTTGTTTTTAGAGGGTTGGGCCAAAACATTCTTTAAAAAAAAAATATATATATATATATATATATATATATATATATATATATATATATATATATATATATATTTGTATGTTGATTTGCATAGTATATGGACCACATATCGATTCTACAGGGACAATAGAGGTAGAAAATATCCAAAACAGGAAATGCGCCTGGTTAACCCCAACTGATGTTACAGGGCTGTGTCCCTGAAATGACCAGTGCGACTTGTGACCTGTTTGTGTGTGTGTGCGTGTGTGTGTGTGTGTGTCTTTGTGTGTGTGAATGTGTGTGTGTGTGTGTGCGTGCGTGTGTGTGTGTGTGTGTGTGCGCGTGTGTGCGCGTGTGTGTGCGTGTGTGTGTGTGTGTGCGTGTGTGTGTGTGTGCGTGTATGTGTGGTGCGTGCGTGTGTGTGTGCGCGTGCGTGTGTGTGTGCGTGTGTGTGTGCGTGTGCGTGTGTGTGCGCGCGTGTGTGTGTGT
>JAWQFJ010021681.1:0-5000 GCA_034096865.1 Theodoxus fluviatilis
TTTTTTCATTCCTGCTATGATCGGTTGCGTTTATTCATTGGCGATGAAAATGTTTTGGCCACTATTATTCACTATATAAATTCCACATGCATCATTAATTTAATACTCATCAACATTTTCGCAAACAAAAATGCATGAAATCAGTTTGCCAAAACTCTTCAACTCTGATTCAGAATCACTCAATTGTGATCAAGCCTCAAGGCGATATTTATCATCTAACGTGAATCATTCATTATCAAGACTGATGATTTGCTGAGGTGCTGACGTGACTAAATCAGCAGATTTTCGAAAACAAATATCGGCACACCTACAAAAGCAAAAGCCACAAGCTTCCTCCACCAGTTCAGCAGATTTAGATTACACTTCAAGTTCTGTATTTTATTGCGCTTAGCTCAAAACACATTTATATAATCATTACTTACCTCTCTTTATTTTTCCACGGAAAACGGAAAAACGACTTCTGTGGACACGCATAGCGCGAGTTAACACAGTTAATCGCACTGCAATGGTCACCTCCTTGCCTTCATTTCTTCTTCGTGGTCGACATTTTTGACCGGCTAATCACGACTACGATTTCTGTGGACACGCATAGCGCGAGTTAACACAGTTATTCGCACTGCAATGGTCACCTCCTTGCCTTGAGCTCTTCTTCGTGGTCGACACTTTTTACCGGCTAAGCACGGTTACCGCTTGGTGGCGCGCGTGATCCTAATTTCGCCGGAAGTGACCGGATGAATCATCTTATTGTAGAGGGTCTTTGTTGGCACTTTCTACCATGAGATATGGTCACTTTTAGTGGTTCACTACCCCATTTTGGTCACATTTCATAAGGGTCAAAGTGACCTTGACCTTGATGATATGTGACCAAATGTGTCTCATGATGAAAGTATAACATGTGCCCCACATAATTATTAAGTTTGAAACAGTTATCTTCCATAGTTCAGGGTCAAGGTCACTTCAAAATATGTATACAATCCAACTTTGAAGAGCTCCTGTGACCTTGACCTTGACAGCAAGGTCAACCAAACTGGTATCAAAAGATAGGGCTTGCTTGACCTATATACCCACGTGTAGCTACGTTCGCCCCCCATTCTCAATAACCGACATTTTTGACCGGCTAATCACGACTACGATTTCTGTGGACACGCATAGACGAGTTAACACAGTTATTCGCACTGCAATGGTCACCTCCTTGCCTTGAGCTCTTCTTCGTGGTCGACACTTTTTACCGGCTAAGCACGGTTACCGCTTGGTGGCGCGCGTGATCCTAATTTCGCCGGAAGTGACCGGATGAATCATCTTATTGTAGAGGGTCTTTGTTGGCACTTTCTACCATGAGATATGGTCACTTTTAGTGGTTCACTACCCCATTTTGGTCACATTTCATAAGGGTCAAAGTGACCTTGACCTTGATGATATGTGACCAAATGTGTCTCATGATGAAAGTATAACATGTGCCCCACATAATTATTAAGTTTAAAACAGTTATCTTCCATAGTTCAGGGTCAAGGTCACTTCAAAATATGTATACAATCCAACTTTGAAGAGCTCCTGTGACCTTGACCTTGAAGCAAGGTCAACCAAACTGGTATCAAAAGATAGGGCTTGCTTTGACCTATATACCACTTGTAGCTAAGGTCGCCATTCTCAATAACGTGGGAGAAAATTGGGAAAATGTGAAAAATGACTGTTTTTGAGACCACATTTATGGCTCCTGTGACCTTGACCTTGAAGCAAGGTCAAGTCACCATGTATGTTTTTTGAGGCCTTGTCATCATACACCATCATGCCACATTTGGTGTTGATAGACTTAATAGTCTCCGAGAAAAATCCAACGTTTAAGTTTTTTACGCCCGGACGGACAGACGGACGGACGACACGGGTGAGTACATAGACTCACTTTTGCTTCGCATGTGAGTCAAAAATGATAACCCAGAATCATTACAATTATTTCATTGATTTTGTGCTAAGTTATGAACAACATTGTGTAATATTATGAACAACTGCTTACTATTTCATTCAAGGCTACTGTATACAGATTTAGTATGCCTGGCAAGGGTTGCAAGTGTAGCCGTCTTCCCTATGCACCCACTGAAATATTGTTCCCGATTCTAAATTAGAAATTGATCACATACTTTAAAAATAAGTGTGTCATGGTGTTATGTTATGAACATCCAATGACCTAGTCGTCTATTTTTAGGTGTACAAAGAGTTAATTCAATTTATTTTTTTGGGTTATTTTCTGCTTTTCTGATGTACATTGGTTGGATTAGGCTGTGTAAATATGTCTCTAGATGCAACAGGTGTGTTTAAATGGGAAATTTGTAACTTTTTCAAAAGGTTACGAGACATGACTCATGTCACAGCTTAGTGCCCAACTCTGTACTCTTGACCACAAATACACCAGGCATGCATTAGACACACCATACAAGCACACACTGCATCACCATGCATTATGCAATGTCATGCTCACATGCACACACACACACACACATACACACACTCACACACACACACACACTCTCTCTCTCTCTCTCTCTCTCTCTCTCACATTCATGCATGCAATTATACACACACACTCTCTCTGTAACACACTCACGCATGCATGCATGCACACATACACTCTTTCACTTTCATGCATACAAGCACACACACACACACCAACACAAAAGACACACACACTCTCTCTTTCATGCATGCATACACACACACAAACACACTCACACACACACTCACACACACACACACACACACACACACACACACACACATACAAACACACACACACACACAAACACACACACACACACACACACACAAACACACACACACACAATCACAAACACACACACTCACACACACACAAACGCACACACACAAATACACACACACTCACACACAAACACACACACAAACACACACACACACACAAACACACACACACACACACAAACACACACACACACACACACACACACACACACAGCTGGTGCTGTACATAGTCTCACTTTGTTTACCCAAATGAGTTCAATCCAGTTCTGTTGCCAACTTTGTCTGATGTCATTAAATTTAGCCTTACATGCACCAAAACTTTGGATGCCAAAGAGCATCTGTTAGTCTTTCCTTGTGTCCATAGTCTATTCACGGTTCTTTCTGTCCTAAGAGTGGTGTAATGAAGTTTTGCTGGGGCTTACATATTTCAGGCGTTGATGTAGTGGTAGGTCCAACCAGTTTCTGAATCGACCTAAGAGCTGGGATAGTGTCTCAAACTCTGTCACCTGAAAAAGTATTTTTTTTAAATTAGTTGTCATGTAGATTGACCTCGGAGAAAGAACACGTAATGAATATCTACTCACTAAGACGGAAAGTTCATCAAGAATGTTCACATGCACATGCACACACATGCACACACACACACGCACACATGCACACACACACACACATGCACACACACGCACACACACACACACACACACACAGACCCATGGAGTCTACCTACGTGATTCCTAAGAGGTGAATAGCTAGGAAAATCATGACTTGAAAGTCGACTTGCTCTCATTCTGAACAGCTCTGATGAATTTTCAGAATCAATGGCTTTCAAAGGCGTGCGAAGGCTGACCGGCCTTACCTCCATCCATTCTGTGAACCCGAGTAAGTATTGACTCTGGCACAGTTTGCAATAAATGCGTAATAGACTTGACCCTTCGCGTTACAGCATTGCGCCAAAAATAGTTTGTTCTGATACTATTTTTCTCTCCATTTCTTACAGAAATCATTTAGATGTCAAAACTTGTTTCCATTTCAATGCAAACGTTTTATTTCATCGAATAAAAACCGCTGGCGCTGATCCTCCAGGTTTTGGCATATATATTAAATTTTTTTTTATCGGGTTCGGACCCGCAACCTCTCGAGAAAAGAGGGGGGGAAAACACACACACACAAAAACACAAAAAACCAGGTGGGTTCGAACCCACAACCTCTCGAAAAAAGAGAGGTAAAAAAGTTTCAGGGTAGAATCGAATCTGGTCATGCATGACCAAGAGTCTAACGCTCTACCAGCTGAGCCATTAGAGAATTGATATGACAGAGTGTTTGTAAAGCATTTATAACGTTCTTTTCCGTGGCCACACGAGCAGCTAAATCTCAACCGGCTGAATAAAAGCAAAGGAGTCTGTGCGAGGGTGAGTCTCAGATCTGCATTTGAAATTGAACATTACTGCTCATTGCTCGTGCAAGGCTGTATAAGTGTTGACTGTTTTTTTTTTTAATAATCATTTATCTGTTACGCGTTTGATGGATTAACCCAAGCTCGCATTCCAAAATTGAAGAACCTACTGCTGAAGTGTTGTGTGTGGATCCAAAAACCTTGCGCAACTGTCCTTTGCACTGACTGTCCTATGCACGGACTGTCCTTTGCACTGACCCTCCTTTGCATTAACTGTCCTTCACACTGACATGTCGCGCTCACCAGTGCTTCGGGCACATGCCGGTCATTCTGTGCACTGGTCAGTGTGAAAGTGCATAGGACAGTCAGTGCATCGGACAGTCAGTGCATAGAACAGTCAGTGTGAAGGACAGTTAATGCAAAGAACAGTCCGTGCATAGGACAGCCAGTGCGAAGGACAGTTGCGGAAGCTTTTTGGCTCCACACACAACACTTCAAGTGTAGGTTATAAAATTTTGGAATACGAGCTTAGCTTACTCCATCAAACACGTAACAGATACATGATTAAACAAGAAGGGCAAAGCCCATACAACTCACATGCTTGACCTTGACCTTTATATGACCTTGACCTTCAGGTGACCTTCAAGGTCAAGGTCAAACAACTAAACCTATCAATGACATCATACACTAAGAAATGCTTTACTTTTTTCCTACCAAAATACATGTGACCTTGATCCAAGGTCAAGGTCATCCAAGGTCATGCAACACAAAGCTGTTAATTCAAGACATAGGAAGCACAATGGTGCTTATTGGCACTTTCTACCATGAGATACAG
>JAWQFJ010021681.1:10000-12205 GCA_034096865.1 Theodoxus fluviatilis
GAAGGGCAAAGCCCATACGACTCACATGCTTGACCTTGACCTTTATATGACCTTGACCTTCAGGTGACCTTCAAGGTCAAACAACTAAACCTACCAATGACATCATACACAAAGAAATGCTTTACACATTTTTCCTACCAAAATACATGTGACCTTGACCCAAGGTCAAGGTCATCCAAGGTCATGCAACACAAAGCTGTTAATTCAAGACATAGGAAGCACAATGGTGCTTATTGGCACTTTCTACCATGAGATATAGTCACTTTTAGTGGTTCACTACCCCATTTTGGTCACATTTCATAAGGGTCAAAGTGACCTTGACCTTGATGATATGTGACCAAATGTGTCTCATGATGAAAGTATAACATGTGCCCCACATAATTATTAAGTTTGAAACAGTTATCTTCCATAGTTCAGGGTCAAGGTCACTTCAAAATATGTATACAATCCAATTTTGAAGAGCTCCTGTGACCTTGACCTTAAAGCAAGGTCAACCAAACTGGTATCAAAAGATAGGGCTTGCTTTGACCTATATACCACTTGTAGCTAAGGTCGCCATTCTCAATAACGTGGGAGAAAATTGGGAAAATGTGAAAAATGACTGTTTTTGAGACCACATTTATGGCTCCTGTGACCTTGAAGCAAGGTCAAGTCACTATGTATGTTTTTTGAGGCCTTGTCATCATACACCATCATGCCACATTTGGTGTTGATAGACTTAATATTCTCCGAGAAAAATCCAACGTTTAAGTTTTTTACGGACGCCCGGACGGACGCCCGGACGGACGGACGACACGGCTCAGTACATAGACTCACTTTTGCTTCGCATGTGAGTAAAAAATTAAATATTTCATTTTTCTTCTTTAAGGGTCAGTAGTTTGGCCTGAACATACATGCATTATAATTTATATGAGAAGCCTGATTAACATAAAGATAAATGAAAATTTCTCTTTCGCTGAAAACATTTGAAGTAAGAATACTTAAATAGCGATTCCTTGATAGGGCAGGGAAGATGGGACAGCATGCAGCTCATTGTTTACATTTGATT
The DNA here is from genome assembly GCA_034096865.1 of Theodoxus fluviatilis. Lineage (NCBI taxonomy): Eukaryota > Metazoa > Mollusca > Gastropoda > Cycloneritida > Neritidae > Theodoxus > Theodoxus fluviatilis. Next base: position 11,049 of record JAWQFJ010021681.1, read on the forward strand.
TCTACAGTCTTTTTAAGTTTTTCACACAAAAAAATCCACACATACAAAAAAAGTTTAGTGTCAGCAGAAAAAAAAGGGTTTGCTGGGTTACCATAACCACAACTATTTTTTTTCCTCCCTAACTACTCAGCCACAGAACCACAAATAGCACACTTTGTCACCTACAGTACACATGTCACATACAATACACATGATGTCACCTGCAATACACATATTGTGTCCTACAGTACACATGTCACATACAATACACGTGTCACCTGCAATTTGAAGAAATTTAAACTAATTTCTATGTTTTCTTGACATACTTACCAGTAGACAAACCAGTGATATATGACCCTTTGACCTCGAAAAAGAATTAGCATAATTATTACCCACACGTGCCAGCCTGCATCGGCCAATCCGATTGCCTAAACCCAGCACACAGGCTGTGGCAAGGGAGGTAACTCCCCCATGCCTCGCGCCTGCCTGTGCATATATAAGGCTGCAGGCTGCACGTTCCCTCACTTTTGACAATGCTGAGAAAAAACCCGAGCAAATGCACAAACGGGGAGGTGGGTGGGACAATAATTTGTCTACTGGTAAGTATGTCAAGAAAACATAGAAATTAGTTTAAATTTCTTCAAGTTTTCTCTCCATACTGACCAGTAGACAAACCAGTGATATGATTGCCCAGCAATGGGTGGTGGGTTGTGCATAACGACTGACCTAACAGAAAAACCCTCACCATCAAACACGAAGAGCCGAACCCGCAACCACCAACTTGTTGCTGCCAAAAGTGTCGTTGACACGACGCACTCTAACATCACGCAGGTAATGGCGCGTGCAAACACTGTCACTGCGCCAGAAGGCCGCCCGCATAAAGTGAGCCAAAGAGACATTCTTGGCAAACACAACAGAGGTGGCAACCTTGCGGAGTTCATGAGTCCGAGAGGCACCAGCAGGAGGAACAAGTAACGCATTCTTGTACGCATCCGTAATCAAACAGCGTATCCAGCAAGAAATGGATGTTTTGACACCTCGGCGTGACTATGTTTAGGGGCAGAAACAGTCTCCGTTTCCGTAAACGACGAGACTGAGTTCGAGCCAGGTAACATTTGAGTGCACGCACCGGACAGTTCACACAGTCAGCGTCACCAAGAACGAGAATGGACTATGCG
>JAWQFJ010021682.1:0-19618 GCA_034096865.1 Theodoxus fluviatilis
TGTTTGTGTGTGTGCGTGTGTGTGTGTGTGTCTATGTGTCTGTGTCTTGTGTGTGTATGTGTGTGTGTGTGCGTGTGTGTGTGTGTCTGTGTGTATGTGTCTGTGTCTGTGTGTGTGTATGTGTGTGTGTATGTATGTGTGTGTGTGCGTATGTGTGCATGTGTGTGCACGTGTGTGTGTGTTTGTGTGTGTGTATGTGTGTGTATATGTGTTTGTGTGTGTGTGTGTTTGTATGTGTGTCTGTGTCTGTGTGTGTATGTGTGTGTATGTGTGTGTGTTTTGTGTCTGTGTGTGTCTGTGTGTGTATATGTGTGTGTGTGTGTGTGTGTGTGTGTGTGTGTGCGTTTGCGCGCGCGTTTTCCATGCGCACTGTGACATATTTATCCTTACCTCACTTTCAGGTGAGGACATCGTTGCTACTCGAACAGACAACCCTGAATACGTTCTCACCTGTCGTTACAGCCTTGTGATACAAAAACAACTCACGTGGATTTTGGTAAACACCAGAATTGAATCAAAATAAGCATTTTAAATGAACCAAGGGTAACACACCAATTGAGTCAAATTAAGCACTTCAAATATGTCAAAGTAAATACCTCAAATGGGTCAAGCTAAGCATCTCAAATGGGTCAAGCTGAGCGCCTCAAATGGGTCACGCTAAGCATCTCAAATGGGTCAAGCTAAGCATCTCAAATGGGTCAAGCATAGCATCTCGAAGAGGTCGAGGTAAGCAACTCATATAGGTCAAGGTAGGCACCTCAATTGGTACAAGCTTAGCATCTCATATTAGTCAACCACCTCATATGGGTCAAGGTAAGCGCCTCAAATGGGTCAAGCTAAGCGCCTCAAATGGGTCAAGCTAAGCGCCTCAAATGGGTTAAGCATAGCATCTCGAATAGGTCGAGGTAAGCATCTCAAATGAGTCGAGGTAAGCAACTCACATAGATCAAGGTAAGCACATTAAATGGGTCAAGCTGAGCATCTAAAATAGGTAAAGATTAGCACCTCCAATTGGTCAAGCTAAGCGCCTTAAATGGGTCAAGCTAAGCATCTCAAATGGGTCTAGCTAAGCGCTTTAAATGAGTTAATCTAAGCGCCTCAAACGGTTCAAGCATAGCATCTCAAATTGGTCAAGCTAAGCGTCTCAAATGGGTCAAACATGGCATCTCAAATGGGTCAAGCTAAGCGCCTTAAATGGGTTAAGCTAAACGCCTCAAATGGGTCAAGCTAAGCATCTCAAATGGGTCAAGCTAAGCGTCTTAAATTGGTCAAGCTAAGCGCCTCAAATGGGTCAAGCTAAGCATCTCAAATGGGTCAAGCTAAGCGCATTAATGCGGTTAAGCTAAGCGCCTCAAATGGGTCAAGCATAGCATCTCGAATAGGTCAAGGTAAGCACATCAATGGGTTAAGCTGAGCATCTCAAATAGGTCAAACTTAGCATCTCCAATGAGTCAAGCATAGCATCTCGAATAGGTCGAGGTAGGCAACTCACATAGGTCAAGGTAGGCACCTCAAATGGGTCAAGCTTTGCATCTCATATTGGTCAACCATCTCAAATGGGTCAAGGTAAGCGCCTCAAATTGGTCAAGTTAAGCGCCTTAATTGGGTCGAGCTAAGCGCCTCAAATGGATTGGATCAAGCATATCATCTCGAATATGTCAAGGTAAGCACATCAAATGGGTCAAGGTAAGTACATCAAATGGGTCGAGCATAGCATCTCTTATTGGTCAAGCTTAGCATCTTAAATTGGTCAAGCTAAGCACCTCAAATGGGTCAATGTAAGCACCGCATATGAGTTAAGGTAAGCACCTCAGATAGGTCAAGTATCCACCTCAGATAGGTCAAGATAAGCATCTCAAATAGGTCAAGGTAAGCACATCAAATGAGTCAAGCATCGCATCTCAAATTGGTCAAGCTTCGCATCTCAAATGGGTCAAGGTAAGCACATCAAATAAGTCAAGCTAAACATCTCAAATGGGTCAAGCACCTCAAACGGGCCAAGGTCAGCACCTCAATTGGGTCAGGCTAAGCATCTCAAATGGTTCATGCTAATCATTTCGAATAGGTCAAGGTAAGCACATTAAATGAGTCTAGGTAAGCACTCACATAGGTCAAGGTATGCACCTCAAATAGGTCAAGGTATGCATCTCAAATGGGTCAAGTTAAGCATCTCGAATAAGTCAAGGTAAGCACCACCAATGAGTCAAGCTTAGCATCTCCAATGGGTCATCATCAGCCAGTGAAATGAGGTAAGGACATCAAACGAGCATTCAAATGACTGATGATGGGCTCAAGGCACACACATGCAGACAACTAGTGGTCCTTGTGCAGGACGTCACTCAAAATCATTCAAACTCAGACGGTCAAAGTGCTCATGACGTCATTGTTCAGTTGACTGTGTGGCATAAAGCTTCATAGTGTCATCCGCTAAACGGTGGTTTATCGTGAAACGTAGAGCGTGACCTACTTGCATATGAATGACATGTCGTTTTCACCCGTCATCAATCCGCCCATTCATTCCTCCATTCATGCATCCATCCATTCATCTATTCATCCATTCATTCCTTCATCCATTCCTCCATCAATGCATCAATCCATTCATATATTCATCCATTCATTCCTTCATCCATTCCTCCATCCATTCATCTATTCATCCATTCATTCATCCATCCATTCCTTCTTTAATGCATCCATCCATTCATCTCTTCATCCTCCCTCCATGCATCCATCCATGCATCCATCCATTCATCTATTCATTCATCCATCCATTCATCCGTTCCTCCATTCATTCATCCATCTATTCATTCATTCATTCATTCATTCATTCATTCATTCATTCGTTCGTTCAATTCCCTGACCTTCAGCGACCGCCACCAGATAAAAAAACCGACTTCATCTTCTCCAACAACACGACTTTCTTGAAAGCTGACGACGGATGGCATTTGAAGAGCAGCATCTCTGTGAAGTTTGACAACGTGAAGGGAAATGTGGTAGCTTGCATTCACCCGGAAGACGGATCCATCCTCCAACGCCACGCCTTCATCAGACGTAAGCACTGCCACCTGGTGGAGGGGAGGTCGGGGAAGAATGGAATGAAGAAAGAAGAAGGGAGGAATGAAAGAGCGGTTGGATGAAGGTGCTACTGGATGAATGGATGGAGGGTGGGTGGGAGAAGGACTGAAGAGTAGGTAGATGGAGGGAGGGATGAATGGATGAACAGATGTATGGATGAAAGGACGATAAGATGAATGAAGAGAAGGAGGTATGAATTAAAATGTGGGTAGAGACATGGTTGGATGGAGGGATGAAGGAATTTGTGGGGGAAGGTGTGATTGGATGAATGGATGGAGATAGGGAGGTATGGATGAAAAGATGGATGAGCAGATGGAGGGAGGTAGGGATGAATGAAGGGATGGGTTGATGAAGGCATGATTGAGCGAATGGATGGACGGAGGAAGACAGGGTTGAATAGAATGGGCTGATGACGAGAGGGAGGGAGGGAGGGAGGGAGGGAGGGAGGGAGGCAGAGTTGAAAAGATGGGTAGATGAGAGAAGGAGGGAGGGAGGGATGAATGAAGGGATGACTCGATGCGAATGGATGGTGGAGTGATGGGAGTACGGATGAAAGGAGGGTAGATGAAGGGAATGAGGGAGGGATAAATAAAAGAATGATTCGATGAACGCGTAATTGAATGGGTGGATGGATGGATGGTGTTAGGCATGACAGGATGGATAGAGAGCGGGGTGGATGGATGGATGGTGTTAGGCATGACAGGATGGATAGAGAGCGGGGTGGATGGATGGATGGTGTTAGGCATGACAGGATGGATAGAGAGCGGGGTGGATGGATAGAGAGCGGGGTGGATGGATGGATGGTGTTAGGCATGACAGGATGGATAGAGAGCGGGGTGGATGGATGGATGGTGTTAGGCATGACAGGATGGATAGAGAGCGGGGTGGATGGATGGATGGTGTTATGCATGACAGGATGGATAGAGAGCGGGGTGGATGGATGGATTAAGGGATGGGTAGATGCAGATGCCATTGGATAGTTGGATGGAGAGAGGGACTCTGTGGCTGAGTGGTTAGCGCGCTGGACCTGCAGTCGCTTGCGGCCAGTGGGTACTGCGTTCGAAGCTGCGCGGTTCCCAAAGTTGCATCCTTGAGCAAGATGCTTAACTCGCATTGCTTCTCCCCACCCAGGAGTAAAACCGGGTACCTGTGAGGGCAATGTTGGCAAAACGTAGTGCGATTAACCCTTGCATGCGGCCAAGCGCCAGCATCGGGTTGGAATACTCCCCAGGGAGCGGAGTTGGCGCTGGTATCTGACTGTGTGCGTCTTAAATGTCTGTCATTATGTTTGTTGTGAGGGACCAGTGATGTTTGATCAAGATTCCCAGTGATCAGGTGGTAAAGTGTAAAGCGGTTTGAGACCCAGACAAAGGGTGTAAGTCGCTATATAAAACCACACCTTTACCTTTACCTTTTTAAGTAGGGATGAAAGGGTGGATGTATGGAGGAAGAGAGGAAGATACAATAATAATAATGATGATGATTGATTGATGATTGATATATGATTGATTGATGAGTGATACTGATGATGATGATTGTCGTAGGTAGGGTGTTTCTGTCTCTGTTTGTTTATGAATTATTGCACTTTAATCCAAGGTTGTTGACTAAGCAAGCAGACACAGTTCCCTAAAGGGTTTCATGCAAAACCTAATTGTCGCTTTCCTGCAACTAAAAGAATAAATAAAGAAAAGCAAACAACAATTAAATGAGACACTGAGGGTAAGTTCACTTCTAAACAATGTTTAATCAAAGAAAAGAAAGCTGAAAAGAAATCCCAATCCCCCAAAAAGGCAATCCCCGGGCATGCACAATGACAATATACAAATAGCTCTCCTCTTCACGCACAAGTCCACAGGGTGAGGTGACACGCCCCAGCAGGCGTGGCCTCACACGACTTCTTGGAAAGCGTTGGGTGTCCTCCAATCACAGGCCTCCGCCGTGACCGGAGGTCACCCACGCTTAATTTACATATAATAACGGGTCTTCTCTCCTCTCGCTCTAACAGCGATGCAGTGTCAACGTTCTCAACTCACGTAATCGCTCCTAATGAAAGGAACTCAACGATTACTGTCCTCTCACTTTCTCAAGTCAGGGATAACAATAACAGCCTTATTATTCTAGACTCTTAGGTGGCACCTCGGGCACACCCATACGCAGTTTCATCTCCTCTGAGACGAACTCAACAGCAGCGTCCTCGCTACTACCCCTGCGCAGTCTTTCCCTCTCCACACCTGAGAAATAATAATGACCCTTAGCCAAAGTTACTGTCAGAGTTTTCCTCGGCTTCACTCGCGGATAACAACGCGTAAGAAGTCCACTCTTACCGTATAGTGCCCTCTCTTGATTCCCACCGGAATAGCACATAAATCCAAGCACGATTCTGACACAACACACACAACAATATCCTTCACGGATAGGTCTACGTGAACTTTTCTGTTCACGCGCTCTTCCTCTTGTCGTCGTTCTCCCCTCCAGCGGCGTTGTGGATAAGTACTCCCCTCCTCATAGACGTATCCACCAGGACACACGGACTCCCTCTGTCAGCTCCAGGAGTAGCCGCCCAGCGACTAACAGCACCCTCGGTAGAGACTCCGTACCTCGCTCCGACGAGCGTGGATACACTAAGACGAACATAACACGCAGCGACACACTGCTGCAGCGGCAACCATAGCCGTAGTAACAATACTGATGAAGAAGAAGACGAATAAGCGGATTCGAATTCCCAATTCGATATCAATGAATGGCCTGAAATGACAAATGACAACCTGTCACTATACGATAAGGCAGCGCCCCGCTGCACTTTCAACACAAGCCAAACTCCACTCTTCCACTCCAATTACAATAGACGCTCCCGTACGTCTTTAATGAAAGAACCCAAAGACTACTTTTACAGTGAACAATTAGATATTTGCCTCAGCCATCCTTCTAGCCAATTACTTACTCTGTTAAGCAATTCAGATATCATTTAGTTCAGTCCAACTGGCGTTCTCACATGTGCACACGCACACATGCGTTCAAGCACAAATTTACATAACCAACGCAGAATGACAGGTCGTGAATACTTGACGGAACCGTTGTTCTACCCAGAGTAACCATACTCCCTCGAGTAGTTGTAGCACCCCATGGTCGTCCCTCGCGCCCCCATGAGTCCACAAGCCTCTTCAACATGCACACAACGTCCGGCCCACCCAACGGCAAGCATGAGAATGCCCGCCTTCGCGCCCGACGCGAAACAGTCCAGCGCCCCAGCGCTGTAATTAACCAATCAGAAACAACCTATCTGGTCACGAGGAAACGCGACCTCAAGCCCGCGTTCGAATCTCCCTCGCTTTCCCAACTGATTCAATCCACCCCTCTACAGCTAATTGGTCCTGATAGCAACAACCTCTGAGCCCAGAACTTTCTATCCTATTTTTAGCTCATACCTTGCGCGTACACGCGACAATGATGATGATGATGATGATGATGATGATGATGATGATGATGATGATGATGAATGGATGAATGGATGAATGATGATGAATGGATGGATGATGATGGATTGATGGATGATGATGATGGATGAATGATTATAATGGATGAGAAGGAGGAGGAGGAGGTGGAGGAAGAGGAGGAGGAGGAGGAGGAGGAGGAGGAGGAGGAGGAGGAGGAGGAGGAGGAGGAGGAGGAGGAGGAGGAGGAGGAGGAGGAATGAAAGGATTGGCGGACGGATGGAGGGAAGGATAAATAAAGGAATGGGTGGACGAAGGTGTCCTTTGATGAATGGATGATGGGAGTTATATAAGAATTAAAAGATGGCCAGATTAAAAGAGAGATGGAGAAATGAAGGAATAGATGGACTGTGAACTTGGATGAATGGAGGGAGGAAAGGAGAGAGCTGGGGATGAAAGGATGAGTGGAAGGATGCAGGGAGGAATAAAGGGATACGATGAAGAAGTGAGTGGAGGAAGGGAGGTAGGAAAGGAAGTTTGGTAGATGGAGGGAGGAGGGAACAAAGGATTGAAAGGATGATTGAATTGAAGGGGTAATTGAATGAATGGAGGGAGTGAGGAATGAATAATTGAATGGGTGGACCAATGGGTGAAGGGTAGGTTGGAGGAAGAGATGAGTAACTCCATCATTTGTCTGAGAGTTGTACTATATGTCCTTAATTCTTCGCACACACGCACCACTCTCCCTATGTGTGTGTGTGTTTGTGTGTGTGTGTGTGTGTGTGTGTGTGTGTGTGTGTGTGTGTGTGTGTGTGTGTGTGTATGTGTGTCTCTGTGTGTGTTTGTGTGTGTGTGTGTGTTTGTCTTTGTTTTCGTCTGTTTGTCCGTCCGTCTTTCTCTCTCTCTCTGTCTGTCTCTGTCTTTCTCTCTCTCTCTCTCTCTCTCTCTCTCTCTCTCTCTCTCTCTCTCTCTCTCTCTCTCTCTCTCTCTCTCGCTCGCTCGCTCGCTCGCTCGCTCGCTCGCTCGCTCTCTCTCCCTCCCCTCCCCCCTCCACTCTCTCTCTCACTCTCTCTCTCTCCCTCTCTCTCTCTCTCTCTCTCTCTCTCTCTCTCTCTCTCTCTCTCTCTCTCTCTCTCCCTCTCTCTCTCTCTCTCTCTCTCTCTCTCTCTCTCTCTCCCTCTCTCTCTCTCTCTCTCTCTCTCTCTCTCCCTCTCTCTCTCTCTCTCTCTCTCTCTCTCTCTCTCTCTCTCTCTCTGTGGGATTTTTCTCTCTAGGGTACTTGTGACTAATGCTTGCACAACATATATTGAGCTGCATTTTTTTAACCTGAATTTTTTTTCTCCATTAATCAGTATCTAACACCACTTCCAAATGAAAGTCCCAGTTGGTGCGAGGATGATTGTGTGTGTATCTGTAAATGAAAATAGTATGTTCATTATCTCATCTTTCGAGTTTTTTTTTCTACCTTCAACCTAGCTGTGTCTGTATGCCTAATTCTTCAATACATTATCTTGTCTTGCAGAAAGATTGCCGTGTGTCTGTTTGTGGCGTTTAAAACTGCACAGTTTCCAAAGATGCGTCCTGAAGCAAGACGCTTCACTCACATCCCTTCTCCAGCACGGGAGTAAAACTGGGTACCTGTGAGGGCAGTAACAATGCATTGCAGTGTGGGTCACTTTTGTACGCGGCAGAGCCCCTGCATCGGGTCGGAGTACTCCCCGGGGATTGGAGTTGGTGTTGGTGGCTGACAGTTCGTCTCATCTGTCTGTCACCGTGCTTGTCATCAGGCGCCAGTGAAGGATTGACCAAGAGGCCCAGTGACCAGGGGGTAAAGTGTAAAGCGGTTTGAGACCCATACGTGGGCAATAAGTTGCTATGTGAAAGTACACCTTTACCTGTATTTGCAGTTTCCGAAGACGTGCTGGTGGCCAATCCTCCCGAGGTGATCATAGGAGTGGACAAGTACTACTCCCTCACATGCCGCGGTGTCACCTTCCGGGGAGACTACGACGCCCCCTACAGTGACAAGTTCTTCGTCTCACGAACTGCCAACGGCCAAGTGACGTAAGACTATTTGAAAACATGATGACAAAAGATCTGCAGTCCAACTAATATTATTTTTACGAGCCTCCGGAGCTTGGTAGCTCTTTCGTCGTTTGAATGGTGATGGGGCGTTTGGGGAACAGTTACATGGAACAAGTTATCAGGAGGATGGTAGCCGGGGTTGGACCACGTAGAATGATGAAAACAAGGGGGACTTCGGTCCAAACGCTTTGTTATTCACAAGCTTTCGGAGCTCCGTGCTCCTTCTTCAGGTGTGCAACAAGTTAGGAGTTTGTGTTCAAACGCGGTCTCACCATTCACCTTACGAAGAAGCTACCAAACTCCGGAGACTCGTGAAAACTCAAACTAGTTGGGCTGAAGTCATCTTTCGTCATATGTCCAATACCAAGTCCAACACCGGCGTCCATATATACGTCAGAAAAAAGGTTTGTCATGGGGAGAGCGTTCTTGATGAAGTAGTACCCAGTAAAACACGCCTTTTTATTTTAAAAAAGGTCGAAAATATGTTTTTCATATCACATTGTGGTAAATTCAATATAGAATATGACTGTATGCTCTCTTGTTTACTTGGAAAATAGGTATTCAATATTAAAAACAAACTGGGAGGAAGACATCAACTGTCAGTTGTCATAATGAGGTATGAAAACTTCAAATGCAGTTTTCTTAGTTTCCAGATTTTCGCCGCTACGTGTTAGATTTCAGACGTCGTACCTCTGACCTTTGAAGTGTGTTTCCTTGAAATTTGGCCTGTTTTTTTTATAGGGATGACTCATAACCAAAACTGTATCTACCTGAATGTCAAAGTTACAGGATTTTGAATATGTAATTAGCAACTCAATTCATGTAACTTCAGATGTAAAATTGCGCTGAAATAAAATGCTAAGAGTAGTTGTTTTTATTTTGGCTCAGGACACACTGACCTTTGTACTGTACTTCTGTGTAAAACTACGAGCTTTTATCATTAGATCCTGTTCTGGTATTATCTTTCAAAAACTGGCAAAAGTGTGTTGTATCGGCATCCATATTGGAAACATAATCAGTATAAATAAAGCAAGCACATCACAGATTGGCAGCAGTTTCAAGTATAACCTATTGGGTGAGAACATTTGACCCCACAAATTCAACTGTCAACAGATTGGTGGTTACTGGGCACTTCTACCCTCAGTCTCAAACATCGTCTGGTAAAGTCGACAAAGACAGGCCTCCCATGCACCACGCAGCGCAGTCGATTCATGCATATGCTGCAAGTACTCACCACGTGTGGTTCAGTCCACCGGTGAACCGTGATGAAGTGCTGCAGGTGAACGCTCGGAAAGGCTTCCATAAACGGGCCACACTTGTGGATTCGTCCGAGGAGAGGGATGTGGAAAGACGGCCAAGCCGGCGGGCCATACAAGCTAGCAAGCAACAGCATCTGACTGGCCAGCGATCTTGGTTGGTTAAATCTCAGTGAATTCGCAGTGATTCATTCATAAAATGACAAAATAATTTGACGTAGCTAATCAGATATTGTGTTCCGCCAGTTTGTTTCCCGCCAACTTGACTGTCTTTCTCACACCCCTCTCCTCGGACGAGTCCAGTCGTGTGGAGCGTCTATGGAAGCCTTTCCGAGCGCTCAAGACGAATGGGGCGCATTTAACGCTCTCTTCGGAGGGGTGCAGTGGCGTGGTGGTTGGAGCGTTTGACTTGCTGTCGCTTGCAGCTGACGGGTGCGGTGTTCGAAGCTGCACAGATCCTAGAGTTGCATCCTTGGGCAAGGTGCTTCACCCACATTGCCTCTCCTACCGAGAAGTGAAGCCAGTCACTGGGATGTGCACATTAGAGACGGGGGTGAATGTTGATAAATTTCGATCCTATGTCACTTTGTTTATACCATAGCATTGCGTTTTTGTGCTATTCGGTCATTTCCTTGGCTAATTCTGCAAATATTGGTCCAAACCTTAACAAAACGGAAGTAAAACTTTAGTAAAGAAATCAGTACTTAGTCAGCCCATGTGCAATTCACTAAACAGCTTAACTACGTGTTACATAATTCATAGATCATAATCTCCCAGCCCATTTTTCTGAGATTTTTCCATTGGTGGCTTTCCAGATTGTAAGCCGATGTGTCTATTTCACTAGAACCATCTCGACGACAACGCTCTGTTGCGTGAAAAAAAATTACTTAGATTTTGAAGCCTTCTTTCTCAAAACATCATAACATCGGGTAGCAGTCTTCAGTGGCTCATAGCTGTGTCGCTGTTCCTCGTATTTTCAAGATTTTTTTCATATTTGGAAAGATAACTGTCTCCATTGTATGATTATACTGAAAGTATAGAATTCCCTAAAGGAGACATCCGACTCATTTTGTGGTGAAGGGTCACATTTGTAACAGAGTACCGAGAAACGGGTGATAGATTGCACTGGTCATTTCCAGAGACATTGACTTGTGACGTAAGTTGGGGTCAACCAGGTGCAATGTCTGTTTGAGTATTTTCTGCCTCTGTTACTCCATTCTGTGAACCACAGTCACGTGACTCTGGCACAGTTCGCAATGAATGCGTAATAGACTCGACCCTTCGCATTACAGCATTGCGCCAAAAATAGGTTGTTCTGATACTATTTTTTCTCCACTTTTTACAGAAATCAATCAGATGTCAAAACTTATTTCCATTTCAACACAAACATGTTATTTTATCGAATAAACGCTTGTTTATTGCCTCTGCAAGAGTAAGTTAAGTGTTTTGTGCGAAATAGTCTTAGAACTACTATAACGGCGTATGTCAGGGAGCAGATCGGCTATCCCACAACCCTCTCGTGTGATCTCCATTTGCATATTTCGGACGAAAACCTTCCATCACGTGATGTCAACTGGACTAGAGACACTTTCACCCGGAGGCGGTCTCTAGTGACCTAGAATGTTGTTACTCCACTAGAATTGAGACATTGTTGATATGCAAATCAACATACAAGAATGAAAAAAAAGACTTGGAAATATTTCCGATAACTGGCCACACTGCTGGACTCGTCCGGGGAGAGGGGTGAGGGGAATATTTCCGATAACTGGCCACACTACTGGACTCGTCCGGGGAGAGGGGTGAGGGGAATATTTCCGATAACTGGCCACACTACTGGACTCGTCCGAGGAGAGGGGTGAGGGGAATATTTCCGATAACTGGCCACACTACTGGACTCGTCCGGGGAGAGGGGTGAGGGGAATATTTCCGATAACTGGCCACACTACTGGACTCGTCCGGGGAGAGGGGTGAGGGGAATATTTCCGATAACTGGCCACACTACTGGACTCGTCCGGGGAGAGGGGTGAGGGGAATATTTCCGATAACTGGCCACACTACTGGACTCGTCCGGGGAGAGGGGTGAGGGGAATATTTCCGATACCTGGCCACACTACTGGACTCGTCCGGGGAGAGGGGTGAGGGGAATATTTCCCATAACTGGCCACACTACTGGACTCGTCCGGGGAGAGGGGTGAGGGGAATATTTCCGATAACTGGCCACACTACTGGACTCGTCCGGGGAGAGGGGTGAGGGGAATATTTCCGAGAACTGGCCACACTACTGGACTCGTCCGAAGAGAGGGGTGAGGGGAATATTTCCGATAACTGGCCACACTACTGGACTCGTCCGGGGAGAGGGGTGAGGGGAATATTTCCGAGAACTGGCCACACTACTGGACTCGTCCGAGGAGAGGGGTGAGGGGAATATTTCCGATAACTGGCCACACTACTGGACTCGTCCGGGGAGAGGGGTGAGGGGAATATTTCCGATAACTGGCCACACTACTGGACTCGTCCGAGGAGAGGGGTGAGGGGAATATTTCCCATAACTGGCCACACTACTGGACTCGTCCGAGGAGAGGGGTGAGGGGAATATTTCCGATAACTGGCCACACTACTGGACTCGTCCGAGGAGAGGGGTGAGGGGAATATTTCCGATAATTGGCCACACTGCTGGACTCCTCCGGGGAGAGGGGTGAGGGGAATATTTCCCATAACTGGCCACACTACTGGACTCATCCAAGGAGAGGGGTGAGGGGAATATTTCCCATAACTGGCCACACTTCTGGACTCGTCCGGGGAGAGGGGTGAGGGGAATATTCCCGATAACTGGCCACACCACTGGACTCGTCCGAGGAGAGGAGTGAGGGGAATATTTCCGATAACTGGCCACACTACTGGACTCGTCCGAGGAGAGGGGTGAGGGGAATATTTCCGATAACTGGCCACACTACTGGACTCGTCCGGGGAGAGGGGTGAGGGGAATATTTCCGATAACTGGCCACACTACTGGACTCGTCCGGGGAGAGGGGTGAGGGGAATAGTTCCGATAACTGGCCACACTACTGGACTCGTCCGAGGAGAGGGGTGAGAGGAATATTTCCCAAAACTGGCCACACTACTGGACACGTCCGGGGAGAGGGGTGAGGGGAATATTTCCGATAACTGGCCACACTACTGGACTCGTCCGGGGAGAGGGGTGAGGGGAATATTTCCCATAACTGGCCACACTACTGGACTCGTCCGAGGAGAGGGGTGAGGGGAATATTCCCGATAACTGGCCACACTACTGGACTCGTCCGGGGAGAGGGGTGAGGGGAATATTTCCGATAACTGGCCACACTACTGGACTCGTCCGGGGAGAGGGGTGAGGGGAATATTTCCGAGAACTGGCCACACTACTGGACTCGTCCGGGGAGAGGGGTGAGGGGAATATTCCCGATAACTGGCCACACTACTGGACTCGTCCGAGGAGAGGGGTGAGGGGAATATTTCCGATAACTGGCCACACTACTGGACTCGTCCGAGGAGAGGGGTGAGGGGAATATTTCCGATAACTGGCCACACTACTGGACTCGTTCGAGGAGAGGAGTGAGGGGAATATTTCCGATAACTGGCCACACTACTGGACTCGTCCGGGGAGAGGGGTGAGGGGAATATTTCCGATAACTGGCCACACTACTGGACTCGTCCGAGGAGAGGGGTGAGGGGAATATTTCCGATAACTGGCCACACTACTGGACTCGTCCGGGGAGAGGGGTGAGGGGAATATTTCCGATAACTGGCCACACTACTGGACTCGTCCGAAGAGAGAGGAGTGAGGGGAATATTTCCGATAACTGGCCACACTACTGGACTCGTCCGAGGAGAGGGGTGAGGGGAATATTTCCGATAACTGGCCACACTACTGGACTCGTCCGGGGAGAGGGGTGAGGGGAATATTTCCGATAACTGGCCACACTACTGGACTCGTCCGGGGAGAGGGGTGAGGGGAATATTTCCGATAACTGGCCACACTACTGGACTCGTCCGAGGAGAGGGGTGAGGGGAAAACAGCGCAGCTGGCGGGCCATGGCAACTGAATGGCGTTGATAATTAATAAATGTAAATCTAATTTTTTACAATACTCATATATTTATTATTTAACCATATTAAATGTTGTGGTTCGTCTGCTTGCTTGCCTCGCGGTTTAATCCTTGTTTGAGGTGACCTGACCGACATTTTCCATCACAAGTTTCTTTTAAAAAACCCTCCGTTTTTCCTTTTTGCACACAGCGAAGTGGTCCGCACTGATGACAAGAAGGACATACACGTTGTGGCAATGAAGCAACACGTCAGCGCGGCCATCAGCAAGAAGGAGGGGGAGCCTCCCTACCTTGTCCTCAACATCACCACCAGGAGGGACAGCAACGCCACAGAGGAGTGGAACTGCACTACCGTCCTCTCCGCCAAGGACAGCATTGGGGATGTCAACTTCACTAGCGCCCTCGCCACAGTCAAATTCGGTGAGTTGACGACGACGACGACGACGATGACGACGACGACGACGACGACGATGATGATGATGATGATGATGGTGATGGTGATGATGCTGATGGTGATGATGATGATGATGATGCTGCTGATGATGGTGATGGTGGTAATGGTGATGGTGGTGATGATGATGATGATGATGATGATGATTATGATGATGATGATGATGATGATGATGATGATGATGGGTGAGGGCACTGCAGTTGGAGCATGAGATCAGAATGAAAGAATTTGATTCAACAGATGATATCACCCTGAAAGCAGAGATACTTAAGCGGCATGCTCTGACTCTAGAAGCATACAAGCAGAAATACATGAAATGTAGAAAGCAGGACAAAGAGAATTACAAAGAGTCGACAGCAAATTTGAAGGGAGTGATGATTTCAGGATTAGGGGGAGTAGTGCAGTCAAGTCCACTGCGTGAGGTCGAGTCGCGTACTCGAAAGTACACAGGTTTAGCCTGTGTGGGACTCTGTCCCGAACTACCAGTACCTGGTGTTGATAAACTGGTAGGGAATGATTTGGCTGGTGCAGAAGTGGCAAAGGGCAGCATTCAGGGTTATGCTGTTGAGACATCTATGAGGGAGATGTCTAGCTCAGTGGGTGTTGATCAACACTCGACCAATCAGATGAGTTTTGATGGCGAGCTGGTTGTGGGCTGTGAAAGCAGCACGGCATTCTCGAAAGAGATGTCAAACCCCACTGTAGCGGAGTGCCCTTCTGCAGAAACTAGTGATCAGATGGATAGTAGGGGAATAGGTTGTGCGTCAACCAAGATGTCGAGGGAAATGACATCAGGCCCTGTGATGGGTGAAATTCCCCATGAAGAGTCAGCAGAAGATGGAAATCTGACTGTCTGATCGAGAGAAGCTGAGCGCTTCTGAGGTGGACATAGGAGATCCACTGGTGGAGAATCTGCGCGATGACTCCACGGACACAACGATAGTGTCGGAAGATAGGGGAATGGGTTGTGCGTCAACCAAGATGTCAATGGAAATGACATCAGGCCCAGTGATGGGTGAAATTCCCCATGAAGAGTCAGCAGAAGATGGAAATCTGACTCTGTCTGATCAAGAGAAGCTGAGTGCTTCTGAGGTGGATCTTGGGGAGATTGTCATGACTTCGATGAAGGAGAAAGAAGGTGAGAAAGAAGATCCACTGGTGGGGAATCTGTGCGATGACTCCACGGACACAACGATAGTGTCGGAGGTAGGTGCTAGTCAGCGTAGTGACGCATCTACGCTCGTCAAAGAGCAGCAAGCTGATAGTAGCCTGGCGTGCCTCTATGCTGAGGAGGAGGAGGAGAGAGATGAAATTTTGCCAGGACCGTTTCTGGGAGAGAAGGAAGAGAAGATAGATGAAGAAATGAGAGAAGTACTCCAGCCCCATGTTTCCATGGAGGACTGCAAGATGGAAGGGAGGCCTGAATCTTGTGTGGAAACAAGTATGGAAGGGCTAGATGAAAGAGAAAGACAAGAAGGAAAGGAAGATGTGAGTTTGCCATTCAGGACTGAGTTCAGTGTGACTCCAGGTGGCAGTGGGTCAGTGTATGTTGCTGAGTGTCTGAGAGACGTGAAACAGGGAATGACAACCTGGTATGACTGGAAGAAGAGAAAAAGAAAGTTTGAACCAAGAGAGGTGATGTGCATGAGTGACCCTCTTGATGGAAGAAGAAAGACAAAGATGAGTCATATGAATAGGCTGAAGAAATGCAACGGGATTGACAGTGGAGAGCATGTCATGCCCGTATGTGCGACAGTGGGTGGTGAGCAAAATCTGGATGAGGAGAGAAAGTGGAAGAATGAGACTGAGCAGCAGTAGGCAGTGCAGCCAGAGCTCAGAAAATTCCCACTACCTTAACTTAGAATTGTTTCTAAGACACCTGAGAAAGAAAGATAGAATACAGTTAAAGGGTCGCTTGTCAGACATCAAGGTTTGTTCTCAGATGTGCCTAGGAAAACTCATCCCTACCCCCATGAGCTGTCGAATAATGACTTATGCCCAATCCCTTAGCATGCCTAGGGAGTGAATGAAGAGAAGATTCTCTTTGTAAGTGATCAAGTACTACAGAAAGATCTGTTGTAATTTAGCTGAAGTGGTTCTGCCATTGGCAAACTTGTTGTTAAAGGTCAAAGTGGTTAGATGAATTAATCAGTGTCAGCAAGCTGCTGAAAGACAAGAGTTGATATTTTTATGTGTAATTGTCTTGGTGGTATTAGACTGTAATAAACAGTTTGAGTTCATTGAATCAACCTATGAGAGCGTTGGTGCAGTGTGGAGATGTCAGGCATCTAGTAGGCTATTGTTCCAAGAAGTTTTGCAGTGTCAGAACTGTTATCCTATTGTGGAAAAAGAAATGTTTTTGGGTCCACTGAGTGTACAATTATATTTTGAGGTGTATTTGAAACACCCTGCACATGAGAATGGTGAGGTGATTGTATATAGTGATCACAATCTGTTGTTGTTTCCTAAATTACACGAAAAGGGAAGAACCAATGGTGGTTGAGATGGAGTGTAATTCTCCAGGAATTCCATTGTGTACTGAATATATCCCTGGTCAAGGGAATGTGTTGGTCGATGCTGTGTTCTGTGTACAATTTTGCTGAGTTCATATTATTCTTTGCTTAGAGAAAATTTCTTATTAAAATCATAAGAAATTTTCCATTGAACAATGGGGGAGTGTGACGGTCCTACCCAATGTATTATATTTTTGTGCTGTTTCGAGACACTTATCTTACGCTATATTCTCTGTACTATTTGAACGTGAAGTTTGGCGTTCTACTTTTCTGTTGTTCAAAATGCCAGAAGCGACTCCTGGTATATGGTTCCATCGGATGCCAAGCGGGATATCCTCTTCCAGTACAACCCTCGTTAAACCAGGGCGTACAGGACGGATGTTTGCAGTGAGAACGCCCTATGGTGACGACTCCTCATGTGGCATGTACTATGTTGGGCTGTGCGGAAGCTGGACGTCTGCTTGGTATTCACGCGCTCGACCTCTCTACGCTATTGCTTCTGGCGCTGTTCCTCAGATGATGCCCAGTACCTGGTGTTTCTCCTATCATTTTCTTCAGTGCTCTTATCTCACCAATGGTGCTCTAAAAATATAAAGGTTTCTCTGAGCACGGTAAATGACACTTTTGCTATTCGCTCTGTGGTGGTGCTTTAAAATTCCCATAAAGCGTTTGTGCGCAATAGCGCTTTCATACGCCCCATTTCATCAGCTGCCGGTTAACTAGGACTCAGGACCTCTTACCTCTGACACCGATTTGAGTGGCTATTGGGGTTTCCTCCCTCTGTGACAGTCCTCAGAGGAAGTTTGCTGTGGTTCTTTAGGACGGGACGTTTGTGCCACGCTCGGGTAGGAGAGGTGGCAAATTCATTGGTGCTTTTCGTTCCTCCACTGCTTTTTCTGCTCGCTGTGATAAACCTGTATGGGTTGTGGGAGCTTGTGAATTTGTCTAAAGATGTAAAAGCCAGCCCACTCCTCGCACCTGTTTTTCTGCTGTTGCCCACGCTGCTTTTCCGAGTTAACACCCGTAAATAAGAATCTCCTCACAATTCATTACTCCAAGAATCGTACCGTCATCCCCGCCTATTTGACGTGATCCTCCTCGACTGTCCGCGCTACTAGCCTGTTCTTGTATCTCAGGACTACATACGGACTTCGTCACAGCTGCTTTGGCTGACTCCCTGGCTGGCTTTCACGATCTCGACATTCGACGCAACCTCCTCTGTCACGGTAGTCTTTGATTCCCATCCTCCTGCTTTGGTTTAGTCCGCGGAGAGAATGAAATCTCCTGTCAACTGACTGATTCACCTGACTTTCATTCTGATCCGTGATTTGATTGAAGAACACGAACCTGACCACCATCATTGAATGCCGCTACTGGTCTATTTTTCGTTTCTCAAGACGCCTCCCTTCCCTCAGTCAAAGAGGAAATTCTCTGCACATGACTGGTGCTTATTCTTCGTGCAATCCGTGTTTCTGCTGTCTCACGTTGTGCTGTGGGATACACAACCATATGTTTTATCGGTCCTCGTTTTACACTTCTCGTCCTCATAATCGGTACTCTAGCTCTTCTCCTGCTTCCTTTTTCGTGAGACCACCTGAGAGTATTGTTTCTCATCCACCGCTTTTCCTCCCTCCTGCTTTTTTCTCCTCCGCTTTTTCTGTCCGTGTGACTTGGTCTGCTTCTGATGGATCCAGACATTATTCTGATGTCGCATGTAGAATTTCAAGAAGTGAAGCCCCACTTTTCACTACCCGATAAATCGCGTCGCACCCTTATACATAGCGTGCAAAAAGCGACTCGCTCGTAAGTACTGTTGTTCATTCAGAGGAAGCATATTCCTCTATGTTCAGTCCTGAGAGTTAGACTGACAAAGATAAGAGACTGAACTGATATCAATTTCATCTACAGTGACACTTATTTCTTCAGTCAAGTTTATGGGGGTTAGAGGAAGCATTCTCTACGTTCAGTTTAAGATGGTCCTATGTAGGCTGACCAGCCTAATTGATTTAATCCATTTTCCCTTTTTATAGTATTCTCGTTTCTTTTGTCATGAACTAGTCATATTAAAGAATATCATTAATGCTCATGGTGTCATGTCAACTATACGAGCCTTGAGTTGAGAGTGTGAGAGAATTAATTAGTGACACCCTCCACGTATATACCCCTAGACCAAGAAAAGAAAGAAGAATTTGCAGAGTGTGCAAATTAAAGTGGAGGGTACGTCACAGTGAGGGAGGAAGAAGGGTGGTATGGCAATGGTAGTGAGGGAGGAAGAAGGGTGGTATGGCAATGGTAGTGAAGGAGGAAGAAGGGTGGTATGGCAATGGTAGTGAGGGAGGAAGAAGGGTGGTATGGCAATGGTAGTGAAGGAAGAAGAAGGGTGGTATGGCAATGGTAGGGAGGGAAGAAGGGTGGTATGGCAATGGTAGAGAGGGAAGAAGAAGGGTGGTATGGCAATGGTAGCGAAGGAAGAAGAAGGAAGGTATGGGAATGGTAGTGAAGGAAGAAGAAGGGTGGTATGGCAATGGTAGCAAAGGAAGTAAGAAGGAAGGTTATGGCAATGGTAGGGAGGGAAGAAGGGTGGTATGGCAATGGTAGGGAGGGAAGAAGGGTGGTATGGCAATGGTAGTGAGGGAGGACGAAGGGTGGTATGGCAATGGTAGTGAAGGACGAAGGGTGGTATGGCAATGGTAGGGAGGGAGAAGAAGGGTGGTATGGCAATGGT
>JAWQFJ010021683.1:0-2500 GCA_034096865.1 Theodoxus fluviatilis
ACGCAGTGTAATGGGCTAGTAAAGACTGGCATTACGGATAAGGCCCAAGGCTTCATGTTTGAACGCACATACACTGGAGCTGAACGATCAACAACGCCCCAGTACTTGCAGACTAGATGTATTCGTCCGTGTCGATTTGTGCACGCACTGTATGTAAGTACTGGGGTTCTGAGTCCCACGTCAATCTACTGTAGACCTGTAAAATAACAATGGTAAAGATTTTTCCCCTTCTGTTTACAAATGTTATTGTCAACAATACTAAAAGTGACTAGTATACTCTTCATTCATTTGTCGGATGCTGGAAGAAAGTTCCCCGCCAATTTAATGGATTGTACCAAAGAGATGAGTATAACATTTACTGATCCATACTGACCTAAAAAAATACACAAGCTGCAGCTTGGAGTGCAAATAATGTTTTTAAACGTCAACAGTTTTGAAAAAAAAGCTTATGCAGTTTCTCTGCTAATCATTCAGCCGTAATCGTTTGATAACGTTTTGATTGCAACATTCTAACGAATTTTAGATCTCAGAAGAGTAGCCCTCCTTTGCTCTCAAATACAACGCTGCTGCAATACACTTACAAACGCACTACGCACTGGTCAGTTTGTGCTGTCATAATCATTTTTGCCTTTATGGATATGAAATTTAGCCAGAGAGCCATGAAGTACATATTTGTAGTGAACAGAATGATTCGTTTCGGTCTCTCAGAGAAATAGTATTAACATTTTGAGTAAGTCGGACTTGTGACGCTTTCACCGGATTAAAAAAAAAATCAATTTCCTGTCCAGAAATGAACTCTTGCTGGAAATGAAAAGTCAGATCAATGGCATGGCAAAAGCGTTATGGTGAAGAACGACAACATCCTTTTTTGCATTGACTTCTCGGGCATTTTCTACCTAAAGTTTCCTCGTTGTCGAAATGCATCATAGTAACCATGCTGTCCCATGTACGACGTCCCGACCAGTTGCTGATGTCCTGCAGTTGATGTGAAAACTTGAAATATATATATTTTACATTAGCAGATCGATCGGCAGTTATCATATCCAAAGCCTCATGCGTGTATCCATCTACTCGATGTGGTCTCAGCTCAGAATCAATTTGGAGTCATATTTCATAATTCACCTCTGATCATATGCTTGGACGGAGCTTCAAAGCCACAGTCTACTAACCAGCGGGCCACGGTGGATGGCATTGTAAACTGCAGACTCCGTCAGACATGACGTCGTAAACAGCGACCTCAAAGAAAGACTAACGAGTTCAAACATGGCAGCGCCGTCGCCAAGTCACGTGATCTTCACCGCGTGGGTCTGTCGCTATGACGACGCTCCGATTAAGGCAATTTCTTGTCATCGAGGGCCTCAGGAAAAGTCGGTCTGGCGGGATGGGCAAATCAGTTGGACAGGCTGGTCAATGCACGGGTATTTTGGGCGCGGCGGTTCCACATGATTAGCTCGGTCTCGGCAAACGTCAGCCCCAACCGTCAGGTGCTGTTGTTGCTCCTGCTGCTTCTGACGCTGGTGGTGCCGTGCAGGTTGTGGTAAATAGAGACCCAACCAGACAGGAACTTTGGCAGGCTTTTTCCCTTCTGTCGAGATAAAGCCAATGGAGAGTAGCATTGCTGCAGTGATGGTGCTTCCATTCTGCAGACTGATCCACCCGAACTTTACTTTGTCTTTTGGCATGGGAAAGCAGATTAGCCATCTCGATCAAGAATCAGCTGGGCTCCCACCGGTGCCGGTCTCGGGTTTTATCCGAGATGATCCTTAGCAGATGCCGTCTGAAAAATTGGCAACCGTGAATGAGGAGATTTCCTCAGTGGCGAGCTTGCTGCCCACGTGGACGAGAGGACGACAGAATCTAGTTGAAATATTTTGAATGGATAAATAAATGGGAGCGAGCTTGCTGCCCACGTGGACGAGTGGACGACAGAAACTAAGGTACAGCCACTTTCACAATCCCACGACTTACTCGTCTTGTCAGAAAGAAAGACAATGAGCACGCAAGTGTAGAATGTCTGTCTCTGTTAAGATCTGTAATTGGAACAGCTAGGCTTGCACGTGCATCTCCCTAGTAGCCACGATGTAGTTGGCGGGTCTCTGTTCAGCCGCTTTCCATGTGGGTTGGGGGTGAGAATATACCCACCGAGTCTCTCTCAATGCGATTCATAATAAGCGAGTAACTTGTGACTTGATTTGCATTTACTACAGCCTGCTCTGGTGATTTTCGTGATCAGTGGCACTACATAGCCTACAAAGGCGTATGGACTGTAAAATTCAATTCATTCTCTCATTTTCTTTTCTTTTTTTCTTTGTTTCATTCATCCATTTTCGTTCGTTCATTCATTCATTCATTCATTCATTCATTCATTCATTCATTCATTCATTCATTCATTCATTCATTCATTCATTCATTCATTCATTCATTCATTCATTCATTCATTCATTCTGTCAGACTCCTCTGAATTTTCTTGAGGAAATGTGACTGTTCTATCAGGGATGCC
>JAWQFJ010021683.1:7500-15496 GCA_034096865.1 Theodoxus fluviatilis
AAGAACTGTACAATAATTCATTATCAGGCATCAGGACGTTCTGCAACTGACGGATGAAATAGCAGAAGCCATAACAAATTCGAATCGAGCATTGCGAGTCCGCCATTTAAACATTGCTGGACACCTCTCTTACCACTACATTACATACAGGAGCCCATCTGATTGGCTGTTCGAGGAGTATGCAAGGGTGTGTCCGATGGACAAAGAAAATAGTACGTGTTTCTGATGGGCGGACACTCGACAGAACATTGCTTTTGGTACTTGCGTGCGCGATATTTCCTACGAAAACAGGATAGTTGCCAAAACATTGCCACGTTTGAGCACGCTTGAAACATGTTTTTGTCACTTGCAAGCGCAACATTTCCTATGGAAACAGCAGAGTTGCCAGAAATGTGTACACGTGTGAGGAGGCCTTTAAATAGAAACTCGCACGAAATAGACGCAGAGTATAATGTATTCACGTGCTCTGCTACAAGTGTCTCTGAATTATCGCCAATAAGCATGGACTGGAAACAAAGGCGTCTCAGAATTGAAGCAGGTCACAGGACGGAAAAAGACAACGCTAGTTTCAGCCACAGTATCTAGGTCGTCAGGGCAGACGATGAGTAGCAAAGCTCTTCCATTTCATAACGGCTGTTTTGAACGTCGTGTTAAGTTTCAGACGATAATATAACAAACAAAGCAACAAATATGTATCTTTGTCCTTTTCCAACCATGTGCAAATGAGATGCGATGGTAGCCGATATGCTCGTACGTTGACGAGCATTAGCCTGCGTGTACACTCGTAGGTTTCGATTAGAATCTCCCAGACCTGACGTACAAGCGTGAATAATGCCGACAAAGCACTCGGCACACCAGCGGAAGTTGGAAAAGAAAATTCAACACGTACCTTTTTAGAAGAGTCCTCATAAAGCAAGGGTGCAACTTTGGAGAGCTTAGCCGAGTTTTCGTTACATATTCTGGGGAAAAGTCACTTTAAAATCATACGATTCGGGGACATGGGAACAGTCTATCAGTACTAGCGAGTGGTGAGGCAAACACTGGGCAGTTTGAAGTGGCGTGACATGTAGTTGAGTCCAGTCAGTCATTTTAAAAATAAATGTCTTAAACAATCGTTTCAGTCAAAATATTAGTAATCAGTACAACTGCAGAAAAGTGTTTCACTCAGACATTTTCCCCAAGGTCCGACAGCGGAAGTCATGAGGGATACAACAGACGGTGTGTGTGTGTGTGTGTGTGTGTGTGTGTGTGTGTGTGTGTGTGTGTGTGTGTGTGTGTGTGTGTTTATCCATGGAGGGAACAAGCCGTTGAAGTAGGTTGAACAAGTACGTGCACGGGTAATAATGATTATAATGCTAAATTGAAATTACACAATTGTGTGATCGCCTATGAGCGGGAGAAAAAAGGGGAAGAGGGTGGAATGAGCGAGAGAAGGAAAAGAGGTGGGGTTAGATGTGGGGAAGGGTAGGTAGTATGGAGGAGACAAATTTGGTCGACGTGTAGAACAGTTTCACCTTCCTTTGTCGAGAACAAAATGTAGTTTTTCTTCCTTCTGCTTTTTTATTTGTAAAATGTGTAAAAAGTTTGTTCATTTATTTGCTTTAACTGCATGTGAACATTTTTATGATTTATTAAAACTCGAAAATATGACCTGCTGCGAAGTTATAATCGTTACAAGTTCACTGCAAGTCGTGGAGTTTTGCTTTTTATTTGTGAACATCAAAAGATTGTTTTCTGTCTGAAAAAGTTCATTTGAAAGATTTTTTTTTCAGTATGCACAAAATCTTCAGTCAAGCTTGTGTAAAACTCTGCATTGTAATAACGGATTTGATGCGGATGAAAAAACATATTTGCATTTGGATGAAAAAAACATATTTGCATTCCCAAATTTCAACTTAGACACATTGCATACGAGGCAACACTGAGGTACATTGATTCAAAACACACTTATAAATGTCTAATGAAGTCAAGTCACTTCGTCCACAACAAATGTTGTGAACACCGCTCAAAAACACTGACATAATGCGTGTCCACTGCTGCAAAACCTGACGTCTGAGGTATAATGTCGGGTGGACGATTTAACACACCTTGACCAAGACACATAAAGAGAAAGCACAGAATTCCCAAGGGTTGCTGGTGACACCCCAGATGCCGGCCAGTCAAAGTGTTCATTGGCAACACGTTTCTATTTGCAGGAGGATTAAATGGTGTCCACGCAACACAGATCAACTGGCGAAGATCTCTTAACAGCCACAGTGGACACATTCTCAATGCATAGTGGACACAGCATCACGAGAAGCATTAATTCTAGGACCGAGCGATTTGACTCAGTTCTGATCTTCCTCCAATAGTTCTTTGTTTCGTTACAGTGACCAAATGAACAAACGTCCTGCAGACTGACTCTGGAATGGACTGATTGTTCACATGTACTGGAATGATTTGATATCTGCAAGGAATGCTTTTGCAACATCTCTTATCCACGTTCAGTAAAAGAACAATGCTTGCGAAAACAGCGGGGGTGTTTTTTCGGCATCAACAATTTCTTCACCCGAAGAAAATTCGCACGGAAACGGTAATCAAATACCTGACAAGGCACAAACACTCCTGACAAGCTTGTTTTCCCCACATTGATTTCAATCCATTTTTGTCAAAATCACTGAATGAAGAACAAACTAGTGACCTTACACCTTATCAAACACCGAGGTTTAAAAAGTTTACTCTAATATGCGTCAACTTCAGAATCCGACTTCCTAAAGCACCACTCCACAAGTTCGACAAACCTATTCGACGAACACTTCACCAAAGTGTCATCCACACTTCCAACACCCTCGCCGATCCAAGTTTGATTCTAGACGAATCTTCGTTCGCCAGTCGTTGTTCTTTGAGATCAACATTGTGAAACTAAGTAGAAAACCTCGTCGCTTCACCATTACCGCCTGGTGACGGCAAAAACGATGGCCATGACGACAAAACCTACGAAGGTGCAGGACACTCGTCTGAGGTCGTTCTGACCGTCCAAGTCCTTAAAGAAGATGTCGAAGACGACGATGTAGAAGATGGTGCCCGTGGCCAGGCACTGCAGCACGGCATCGGGAACGTTGACATCCGAGTAGAGTTCGGCGCTGGAGGAGATGACGGTGCCGATGACGATGCCGAGGGCGGAGATGAAGGTGAAGGTGCCGACACACAGCCAGGCCGTGCCCTGGCTCTCCTTGGCCAGACAGAGGTCCAGCCCGAGCTTGAAGGCCAGCACGCAGCGGTGCGCCACCACGGCGAAGCAGAGAGTCCAGACGTTGGACTCCTCGCTCTGCAGACCGATGCACATGGCCTCGAAGACGCCGTGGAAGGAGAGGGCCATGACGAAGATGATCTTTCGGTAGTGGCCCCTGCTGCTCTCGTCCGCCTTGCTCAGCTCGCACACCACTCTCTTCACCTGGAGGAAGGACGAAGAGTTGCATAAACAAAAGTATCTGATTCGTGTGTGTGTGTGTGTGTGTGTGTGTGTGTGCGTGCGTGCGTGTGTGTGTGTGTGTGTGCGTGTGTGTGTGTGTGTGCGTGTGTGTGTGTGTGTGTGTGTGTGTGCGCGTGCGCGTGCACTAATGAAGAGAATGATATTTTGTTTACGAGGATCACACTGATAGGTGAAAGGCCGTAGTTGGGTTGTCCTTTTATTTGGGAATGGTAGAAGTAAGACGCTTCGAGCAGCATCAACCACTTCTACGAGTAGGAATGTAACAAATAGACTATTGACACATGAGTATCTTCCCATGAACGTAGTCTTCCTACACCTCCCTTCATGTATTATTATTCCGCGCGAATGAGAAGATACTTTTGAATGTATCAGACATGTTTTTACTCCTTTACTGCTCTCATTCCTCCTACCAGTCCCTGCTGCATTTTGTTCCTGTTGCATGTTCTTGCCTGTTGTTATACTCTCAGCCACATCATTTTTTATCTCCTTCTATTCCATTTCCTCACTATCTCCCCAATCACTCCCCAGGACTCTTATTTCTAACACAGCTCCTCCCACCTCACCGAGTCCTCAATCCCCATACCCCCCCCCTATCTCTCACTCACCCACCCACCCTACCCAACCCCCGTCAAGGAGTTCGCGGACCCGAGAGCTGACGCGGGCGAGGCGGGCTGTTTGTTCTGCTCCTCTAGCCGCTGCCTGGGAAAGGTCTGCCTGCGATTGAGATGCTTCCTGGAAAGCTAATTCCCAATTGTTTCTCCGCATCACTTCGGAGTGGCTGCTTAACATCCCGAGCAAACTCCGCCAGCCCAGCCTGGGCGCGCAGGCGCAGTCAGTCGATACGACGAGCCGAGGCTCTATTGACGCCGCTGTACAAAAGAGCACCTAGGACGACAAATAGTTTGACTTGGTGAGACAGCGTGTTTGTCAGAGAGATTAGTGCCACCTTACCCTCGTAAAAGTATGATGGAGTGTATTCTTGCATATCGGATGGCTCGAGTCACTTTAACTATAAATAATTCGTCGTCATAGTTTCGTCTCGCTCTAATTTTGTTTCTACTCCATCTCAGTGGTAGTTTTCAAGCGGGATTACTTTCTTAAAGATCGTCAAAGATTTACGCTTCTCCACCAAATACGGAAAACGGAGCAAGCATGTTCCTGCCTCGTTCGTTTATGACGATGTGTTCATCTTCCAGAGCCTTCTCGTTAGGTAAATTATAATATTTTCTTAAGGCGCTTTTGCTGAACCGTGCTTGTTGCCCCTTTTCGTGTCGTTTTTTTGGGAGGGTGCAGTAGCGGTAAGACGGCAGCGTTTTTGAGATCCACGGGGACAACTTTAAACAAAAACCTGCATCCCTGGACGGAGGGAAGGGCTGCGTGGAGACTAGAACTGCACGACTCAGAAGCCCTTGCTCCATCCTTCATCTCTCTAATGCGGCCCTGCGCTTCCTCCAGGCAAGGGCAACCGTCATGATCTTGGGGGCTGCTTTCTCTGACAACAGAGGGGGTTTTGGGAGTGCAACGAGCATGC
The DNA here is from genome assembly GCA_034096865.1 of Theodoxus fluviatilis. NCBI lineage: Eukaryota > Metazoa > Mollusca > Gastropoda > Cycloneritida > Neritidae > Theodoxus > Theodoxus fluviatilis. Next base: position 12,504 of record JAWQFJ010021683.1, read on the forward strand.
CTCCTCTTGATGTATCAGTTCACCCAGGGTGCAACCTCGAACCTCTCCTCGCCACCGCCTGCTGCCCAGCCCGCCAGAGGCCACTGATTTTGGGGAGCTGGTCCGTGAACCCGTCGATATCAAAGACAGACACACGCGGAGCGGCACACAGACCAGCGATGCGCGGATCCAATCATTAGCATCGATCTGGCTTCGATCGAACGTGAAGTCATCTGCGGGGGGGTCGATCGATGTCTCTATGAAAAAGCCAGCTGATCTTGCTCGTGGGGAAAGGACGGCCTAGGAATGTGGTCAAAGGAATTTCTTGGGGAGCGCGGACGGAGTCCCCAAGTTTCCGATGTGCATGATTAGAGAGGAACACAAGCAGGGCCCGGGTCAATTTCAACACGAGGGGTCAGGTTAACCTCACCAGTCAGCTCTCAGGAGAGTAAATCAGGCGGAATGGGCGTTTTCTGAGAAGAGGCGGTCGTGCACGCTGGACTGTGTAAACAAATGTCACGACTGAGAGGACATCCCTCCGCTCCACCACCTCGAAAGCGTGGTCTGCATTGATGAGGCTCTTGTCAAAATTTCGGCCGGATTTCGCGTGTTTTGAAGTCCCTCCCCCGCTCCATTCACCCTACCCCTCGCCATCATCCTTTCTATGATTTGATCCCACTCCTATCTCGTCACCACTATGACAACCCCCCTCCCTCCACTCCTCTCTCCTCCTTCCCATACCCCAAACTTCCCTTCCATCCCTCACCTCTTTCAATCTCTATGGCCTTCACTTTTCGACCTTCATCCGCTTTCATTTTGGGTATTTATTGCCGGGAAATGCCTTCCCCAGGGAACGATTCTAAATCACGGGCGGGCAGGCGGTTGATGGAGGCTCGTTCAGGCGCGACACATCGCATATTTCAAAGAAAGTATTCAACCTCGCGCCAGCAAGGGGGACGTGGCCTCAATTACAGGATGACTAATCGCCAAAAGAGAAGCCCGCCAGAACAGCCACGATAGACTGACCGACCTACTACTTTGTCCACCGTGCTTCTCTAAGTCATCACGGCAAAGCGGATTCTCCGAGGAGACATTTAAAAAAGAAGTGATGAGACTCAACGTTATTCTCAGCTCACAATGTTTACTTCAAAGAAAAAGGAGAGTGCTTTACAGAACTATTTTGGGGAATTCTCGATATGAAACGTTTTAAAAGCCACTCAACTGTTTCAAACTCGGAAAAAAGAGAAATATCAAATTAAAAAAAGAAGGCTCATCAGGCCTTTGCAATGGTCAAATCTCGTCTAGTTTATTCTTAACTTTTGCCAGTGAAGTGTGATTGAGTATTCAAGTATTTGGTGCGGAGACCAAGCCGTGCATGAAGGAAGCAAGACAAGCTGAAACCTATGGTCGAGGAGATCTCGAAGTCTCTTCCAGAATCTCTGAGACAAGTGGTGAAGATTCGACTTGTGGACAGTCGACGACACAACTGCTAGCTTCCAACCTGGAATCCTCAATTCACTAGCTGCTGGACTTAAACGATTTCCTGATAGAGGAAACAATGACAACTCATTGACACGATCTGATGAGCTGACACTGGGCCTTTCCATGCATTTGAAATGTACGACATTATAACAGTAACGCTGTCAAATTCGGAATAAACCTGCACGCAAGAATGGCAAGAATTGAGAGGAAACAATGGAAGAGAAAGCAACGCAGCAACGATCTGCATACACCGGGCTCTCTTACAGAAAAATCAATGGATGTGGAATAATTACCATGCATAGGTGACCCTAAACAGTTTTCTTATAAACCCATTGCAAAGCATATGTCACTGATACGGCCTTTAAGCGGCATTTTTCATCGCAAATATTCACTGCGTAATTCGCCATATTTTGCGCAAAGTGCATGTGGAGAACATTTAAATTGCATTATACAGACGGTGTAAAGGAGTGGTTCAGAACACACTGTCATGAAAAATGTTCAGATTTATGCAAAAGACCATGAATATGATGCAAAAGCAATAATCGATTTAATCTCTGCAGTCCAAAACAAGGTGATGGTCTATCGACCGTAGTATTTGATTTTGCACAAAACACGAGATAGAGTTCTTGGTCTTATCAAAGCAGAGACAAGTTAAAATGGAGACAATGGGATACAAGATGAATAAAAGGCGCAAAATTTTCCACTAAAATTCTTTGACAGGCGCAAGAGGAAAAAAGTATTCGAATTAAAAGGGAAAACATAATCGTGGACATCTGCATACGCCATTTACCATATCTGGAAAAAAAGGCAGGATCTTCGTTTCAGACGCCAGCGCTTCTGTAAAAAATAGTATCGTCAACATTCCTCAGAACTCATGAACATGATGGACTCTTGAACTGACAAACGGACATGATTTTTGTCCGGTTTCAGGTTTCCCAGCGCATACTCCAGTGAAACTCAGAGGCAAGGGTTCAGCTCTCTTCTAGTAACTTTCCATCGACTGCAGCCAAGCTAACTGCTTTCTCATAAAACAATCAAGGAAGCTAATCCTCCGACCCATCGAAAGTTATCATCTTTCGTATGTAACAGAAGGTCACTATTGATACATGTTCAAATTGGATGGAGGGATGAAAAACAAGGAAAGAAAGATCGTGTCACGTTCTTTAAAGGTTCTGTGGATAATATTGAGCAGGAAGACGAATGGAATATATCAAAATTTAACAAAAAGAAATGGGAAACAATTTTTCAAATTTACTCGCTCGCAGTGCAGCATACAAATGAAAGAGGGAACGAATTCGGTCATGTGCTAAAGGGAAGACAGACACACGGAACTTCTTTTAGAAACTGAAGTAGGCGCGCCTTCGAGTGTCACCGACATGTCAGGTTGGCATGGCAACATGCGAGACAACTCACCTCCAGTCCGTCCTGGAAGCCTACGGTCTCCATGTCGGTAGGCTCGCGCTGCTCCAGCATGAGTTCTCTGTGGTCCCTGATGTCTCTGCTCTCCCGCCGCGCTTCTCTGTGGTTCCTCA